>JASWJB010000137.1:0-104500 GCA_032433595.1 Conoideocrella luteorostrata
TTGTGTGTTTGTGTGTGTGTGTTTGTGTATGTATGTGTGTGGATGTTCCCATCAAGATGCAGATGAGATGGATCGGAAAGGACCGACCTTGTGGCCGCTGTAGAGCGATCTCAGATTATCGGGCAGGTCATAGGCCGATGCCAAGGCGGCGAGGGCGGCAACTGCGGAGACGGAGTAGCGCATCTTGGGGTATAATCTGTGAAGGGGGAATAGATAATGGATGCCTGGGAAATAGAGACACAAGTATATGTATGTGTATATATATGTAGGCAGGCTTTTACGCTTAGATTGTATACTAGTTAGTTCGGGCAATGAGAAAGGGATCTGAACGTTTTTATCATTTTCATCTACTTCGCAGCCGTTCGCATCTTCAGCCCGGAGCTCCTGAGACATGTCCTCCGCCCGGCCGGCAAAGTCAGGACATTCCGCCGATGATGTAAAGCGTAATGATCCAAGCATCTGGGGCTGCCGCACCAGAGTAGCCAGCTACGTCGTAGTAAGCCCACTTGGCTGGCACCGGAGATCTGCAAGGCAGAAGAAGGAATGAGGATCCCCCAATAGCACCAAACGGGCGGGAGGAGGGGGGGGCAGAAAGGCAGAAGGGATCCAACGTGGTTCCTTAATTCGCTACAAGTTTCATGGGGCTGACGGGCGTGCTGTGAACGGGCCGAAGAATCCCCATATAATCTAATGATGCGGTTCTTGTCCAAATCTGGCGAAGGAATAACTGCAGTATCTGTAGCGTCGCCGCCTCACCACCACGCCCCTGTTGACGGATTCCGACCCCACGATCAGAACGGGTGTCGTCGATCCACGGATGACTATTTCCCATCCAGGCGGAGCAATTCGATTTCCTCCTATCAGGTAATGGCGTTCGAGCGTAAGACAGCTCTTACTCAAGATGGGATTATTCTTCGAAGCCGCGGACTTTACGTCATACGGCGGAATTGGCCGTAAGAAATGAAGACGAGAGGGCAAGTATAATACGATGTTGGTATGTCTGTGTCTCTGTGTGGGCTTGTCTCTTTTTATCTTTATTCTCTATCGCTTTCTCGTAGCACACTCAGGTACATTGTGTAATTACTTGGGATTTACGGAGTACACGCATAGAATTCAAGATACAGCAGCAACAACAACAACAACAACCACAACCACAACAAAAGACACCAAAGATGTACTTCTCCAACACCCCCCTCATCGCCAGCAAGGCGCTTCTTCTAGCCAACCTCGCCTCTGCTGCCACAAACCCCAATGCCCAGGGCGCATGTGAGCCTACCAAGGGCGGTGCCGGTGCCTGCGGACCCAACGGCTCCGAGGAGTGGCTCAACACCGGCGTCAAGGGCAACGGCTGGAAGCCGCCCTTCCTGGACATCAACAAGCTCGCGCACATCTCCCTCGAGGACTACTACAAGGGCGTCGGCAAGCCGTGCAAAAAGCACGACCAGTACTTCAAGAGCTCCGGCAAGAAGTACAACATTGACCCTGCCATCTTGGCCTTCCTCGCCATGCAGGAGTCGTCTTGCAACGCGGACGCCGGCGGTCCCACGCCGGGCCTCATGCAGTGCGACCCGGGCAACTGCCAGAACGGCAAGAAGAGCTGCCAGTATCCCATCCAGGACAACGTCGACTGCGGAGCTCATGTGCTGCGCGCGGCCCTGGACAATACCGGTGGCAATGCCGTTCACGCGCTGGGCAGCTACAACGGGTGGTTCACGGCGAGCGACAACACCGGCTTGAATGGCGGCAAGGGCCTGACGGAGAAGTATCCCTGCTCGAAGGAGGGCAAGGCGCACGGCGTGCCGCAGAACTTGAATTATCTTCACGAGACGCTCAATGGGTGGTTCCAGGGCTATGACATGTATGGGAAGGACCAGAACCTTGACGGCGCGTACAAATGCAACCAGAATTGCAACAACGGCGGCCTCTGCTAACGCAGGGAGGAGGGGAGGGGGATACCTCCGAGAGATGAGATAGAGTGCGAATAACAATTGATGCCTACTGCCACTGCACACATTTGCTAGTGTATTGAGACATGCCTGTTCCCAGAGTGGGTGAAGATACGATCAATCTACCCCTTGGTCCTCCCCAGCTGCCGTACTCATAACTGCAGGGGAATGCTCCATATAGTGATAGAGTCTACTCCGTAGCCGGCAGAGTGTTGGTAATTTCCGGCAATCATGATGATCTCTCCCACCAGCCAAGTTATTGCGCTCTCAAATGTGGAGCAGACCGCACGTCGATGGCACGTCGCTGCGGAAATAGACACCCTTCCGGGCATATATTTCGATTTGCGACCCTGTGGCGGACGCGGCCCCTGCACCGTGGATGCAACCTCATAACTAGTTAGTAGTGCGGAGTACTTTGTGGAAGGAAAAAGGTCTCTCTTTTTTGATTGATCATCATCGTCATATCAATTCCCTGTTCGAAAGTTGACTACCCTTTTGGCAAAGGCTTCATTCCTGCACATGATATCGCCCCATACAGAGCATGCAGGGTCCAGTGCAACCTCGGGGTTTCTCCGCCATCTAGCACCGCATAAAATTTGATTTGGCCTACGGAGTAGTTAGTTAGTCGAGATCAACTTGAATCTATATACCTGGGTGCTACTGGGTGCCCCCAACCTTTCAGTCATGATGATGTCATGAGCATGCCCACGACTGTGAATTTCGTTGGCATACTGACCTTCATTCTAGCAAGGAAAGTCTTGGGCGTGTGTTGCTGCTAAACCTTTACGCCCATCTCAGTTCCTTGTTGTTATCTATACTTCAGCTTTTCATCTTGCTTCTTTTTTTGCCTTTTTTTTTCTCTTTCTTCCTTCCTTCCCTCTCTTTGTTGATGCTCTTCTCCTCATCACACCCTCCGCTCCGATTGTATTTACTTCTTCCCCCCCCCCCGGTATGCTATCTTCATTTCGTCCTTTGATGCTTTGTTAGACTCTCTGTTTGCCATACTCCCCCTCTTCTGGGAGCAGAAGCAAAGTTTCCTCACCAAGCCACCCATCGAAATAGCCGCAGAGTGATTCGCGATGATCAGAGCGTTGAGGATCGAATAGGAATGAGAACCTAGTTTATCGGGTCTTGGACGAAGTTAAGCTGTAGCTTCTGATCAAGATTATTTTAGGCCCCAAAATGATTCTCATTCAGCAGAGGGAAGACTACTAAACTGAGGTTTCATCATCTGGTCCTACAAGCTCATCAAAACGAGAGACTTGGTCTGTTTATACAGCAACAGCAACCCCGACACGCCATTCAGGCCTTTCAGAGCCTTGGCAGCATCCGATTGCTTACTCTTCAAGACTCATTCCCAGAAATCTATTCCGAGCTCCACACGACGTGACCATGAACATTCCATTACTATAATAATTTGCTGACAATTTTTGATGTGCAATTAGATAATTGTATAGGACGGCTGCATCCAGACGCCCACGGTAAGATTTACTCAGGCCAGATGCAGATTAAACACTGCATCGGGTGTGTCGAGGACGTGTTTGAGAAGAGCGATCGCAATTGTGAGGTTTATGTGCACGCCGTAGCAAGTTGAGGGGTGGGCGGTCTTGCAAGTAGTTGCTGATGAATGATGACGGGACTGCTTTGCCGGAAGCCAACTGTACGTCTTTGGATGCTATCAAGAAATACGACTAGCTGGCTGGCTACGTTCACACAGGGGGAAATTTACAATTGAACAGGGCATTTCCAGATCTGAACTATTCATCCATGCATCCAGACTATTTCTTTGAAAGAGATAAATACTGCATAAACAGCTCTCTGAAGCTGTTTCCATAATAGCCATAACAGCCATAACAGGGGTAGATCTAACCACGCGCAATATAAACATTAATATTCGTAACGTTTTGCAAAGCAAGTCAAGTCGTGAACTGTGGAAAAGTCAAAAGCCCGACCATGTCCTCTGAATCATATCACAAACGGGTATCGGTGCCAAGTGTGCGGCGGTGGTGCTCTGTGTTACATTAGGGACAGCCGTTGGTGTGCATGTTAGAACATGAGATGCGAGGAGCAACATTGTCTCCTCCTTCCTCTAGTCTGAGTGCACTACTTGCTGGTTGGCAATTGAGTCCTTTCGAGCGCTCATGGCAACCTTCTCAAATTGGTACAGAGGCTCCTTTGTAGCGTGGCGCTGGAACAAGAGGTATCTCTTGAACCACCAGGGAAGGGCAACGAAGAGCTGGTACTTGGCGAACTTCCTGGTAGGAACAGCAAAGACCCAGTCCAACTCTTCCAGAGTACGCTGCATAGTTTCGGGTACCCAGAAGAAGATCATGATAAAGGCAACGACATTGAAGCCTGCGTACAGGATGAATGCGCCAACAGTGTCGAGTCGGTCGAGGAGGAAGGGGAATGTGATACCCAGGACGGCAGCCTGTATCTGTTAGCCAGGCACTTGACGCTATGCTTTTGAATTGGACGCAGGGGGCTGGAGGCACTCACCCAGCCGAGGCACGTAGCCACAGCAAATCCCATACCAGTCTCACGGTGAGATAGAGGAAAGACCTCGGCACTATATGTGAAAGGAACAGGACCTTCACCAGGCGAGTAAAAGGCTAGAAACAAGGGCCATGTTAGCATAAATGCAGAGACGATCCAACCGACTTTCTGTTTGAAAAATGACTAACCGGCGAACAAGAAGACAAACAGGCAAACCAAGCCCGTTCGAGCTTCTCCAACGGAGCCCTCCTCACCCATGAGAGTGCATAAACCAGCAGCTAGCAGCGTCCAGAACTAGTCATCGTTAGTGTGTGCTAGCCCTACCGAACCGGAATAAAGATACGAACCATTTGGGGGAATGTGAAAAGCAGCAAGCTGCGTCGACCAAACTGTGCATCTGTTAGCGTGGGACTCTACAGTCGTTTTAATGGGCGTCTACATACGGTGTCAATTGTGAAGAAGGCGGGGAATGCAAACAGCCAGTTCACCAGACCGAAACCGAAAGACCCGATAATGGCCTTGAATTGCTTGTCTGGGTCGTGCTTGAAGGCTGTCTCGAAAATAGTGGTGGAGTAGAATGCGATGATGTTGATGCCTGATGCAGTTAGACAAAGACACACGTATGTGATGGGAGTGACGCTTCGGCGGTGCACATACCACACATCTGCTGGGCAATCATGACAGTGAAAGCCGCCAAAGTAGCTCTTCGAACACGGGGAATCGTAAAGAGCTGTGTACAGCGACTGATATAAGTGGTCTGGCCAATGAGCTGTTCCTCAATCTCAAGTTGGGCGCTAATATAGTAAATATCACGAGCGACCTGGATCTGGTCCCGACGGAGGAGCAACATTGACTTCCAGGCCTCTTGATATCGGCCCTTCTTCATGAGCCAACGAGGTGATTCGGGGCAGAGATAGATGAGACACAGTAGAGGAACGGCGGGGATGAAAGGGGCGCCTAGTCATTAAGAGAGAGAGAGGTCAGGAGCGAGGTTTGAACTAGTGATCTGGCCGCGGGGTTTCCTTACCGAGCATAAGTCTCCAATTCAACGGACCAGCGACCTTAAATACAGCGAGGTTGATGGCGGTTCCCAGCATGATACCGAAAGCCGTCCACATTTCTACGAAATGGAATTAGCAAGCTACATGGGTGTAATGCGCATTTGGGCGTGGACATACGCCATGACATGACCAAGGCACCTCTGATGGAAGCAGGGGCATTTTCAGCAGCGTAAATGGGAACAGTTGAGGCCTTGGAACCCATTCCAATGCCCATAAGGATACGGCAGGCAAGCTGCTGTTCCCAGGTATGGCATAGGGCTGATCCAATAACTGGCCAAATACAGAAGTGGGCGGAGAAAAAGATGGCGCCTCGGCGTCCGAAATAGTTGTTCAGAGGGTCAGACAGCCAGCAACCGATGGCGCTAGATGTAGCCATCAATTAGTCTCATGAAAATAGTTTAGGTTATGAGCAATCGATTGGTCAGACAAATTGGTCGCTACTTACGCAGAGCCGATATAAGGACCGGCATTAATAAGACCGACAAGAATCTTTTCTCGGGTGGAGGTGCCGCCGATGCCGTAATACGCGGGGAAGAAAATGGTGGCTCCATTACTGCCAGTCTGGTCCCAGCCTTGGACGGCGGCACCGATGGAGCAAGTGAAGATGGTCAAGAACAGCCTCATGGGCATGCGCCATTTGTGCATGATTTCGTCGTCGAGAATTTCGAGCTCGGTAGCGGAGAGTTTCTCTTCGCCATCAATGCTGTGAGAGCTGGTAGGATCCTGGGCGACCAAAGCACCTTTCTTCAGAATTGCAACATGCTCTTGGAGACCCCTGTGCTGAGCGAACTGCTCCACATCTTGCATGAGTTGTGCCCGAGGAATGCCTTGCAATGGGTTGCGAATTCTAGTAGTCGTATTAGTTTCGTGCCACGGCTATGAGATGGGCTTGTTTGCTCACTTGGCTGCGAGATTGTGTTGCAAATCCAATTGCTCAGAGTGCGAGACACCTTTCTCCTCCAGGTGCTCATTCGGCACGGCCTTGGAATCGTGGCTGAGGGGGAAACGTTAGTTAGTGCAGGACGTGCCGTTTGCCAAGTCAAGCCAAGGTGTACTCACTAGACGTCCGCCATTGCGACAGGCAGAGGGTTCTATCCTTGACCTTCTTGCTGATAGAGTCTTGGTACTGCAGTCAAGAGTGTCGTCGCGAAAGAAATGGTCGATGCTGCTCCGAACACTTTCTGGAATTGAAAAAGGACGGGGATGCGTCGAGTTAAAGTAGTAAACCGACGGGACGGATCTACAATGAATGGGAAGGTGGAGGACCATGATTTGCGCCGGTGCCAACAGCTGGCAAGCCTCGTTCCCCACGATCAAATGCGGAAGCCAGCAGCTGTGTTACAAAAACATTACGGGAGCACATACACCGACCAGTCACTACGGAGTACATACATGGGGGGAGCAATTCGACTTACATGAAGTGTGAAGGCTTGCACAAGCAGCACAAGGCCTGCGATGACCACGGACCCTTGGCGAGACCCACACACCATGCAGCTGGACGCAAAAGTGGATATTAAATATGGATGCTGGTACGGGTCGCAACACAAACAATAATACTGATACTGTTGAACGGTCAATACTGAGGCAAGGAGAAAGCTAGGGCCAAAAAAAACGTGCAGCCTCCTTTGGTTTTTATTTTTATTTTGGATCAACCACGGCCAATGCAAGACAGGTCTCGACAGGCGCACAAGACTTCCCTCGCACACTCGGTCGGCGTAGGTCCCTGGGGCTCGAAAACAACCACCATTCAATCATTGTGCTCCGTATAATAGCCCAATTAATGTTAATGCTGACTGTCTCTCCACAACCCCCGCACCCCGGACAAGTAGTCTCCAAAACACGGGCTGTGGATAGCTGGAACGGGGGCTTGAGCAGACGATTCAAACGAGAACAGAGAAACGCCCGCCCAAGCAACCAATTCATCGATGAATTTAACTTGACGCCCCCTGACATGGGTGTGCGTCCAACTACCGCCGCTATTGTACATTAGATACGGAGTACGGAGTGCAAGTACACCAATTGACCAAGCAAGCAAGGGAGGACCTGGGAGCCGAGAGTGTCCAGCATTTTCTTTTGCGGATGCACTTTGCTCCAACAGCCGACTCTCCAATTGGCTGTAATTGTGTGATTGTGTGATGATGTGATGATGATAGTGATGATGGAGTTACAAGAGCAGGACTGGCTCCCTTACTTGTGCTTTCAATTGATCCTCTGGGGGGGCGAATACATACCATCTGTGCCATGATAAGGCTCTACAGTACCATGCGGAGTAGACAGATCTACGGCGAATTTAGCTAAGACTAGTATGATACTCACTTTGCTAAGCTTATAATAATAGCAGCATGTCGCATCGCGGCCCATCTGCTGGCTCTACCTCAAGAGTATTTTGAGCACAGTACGGAGTACTCTGACACTAGACGCATGTCTGGCATTCCCACACCATAATCTGGAACACCTGTCGCCCGGCTGAGGATAGAAATCAAGCATTTCACTAAGTACTACTCCGTATACCGTAAAGTATGGTACAGTACGGAGTATGGTACAGTTGTTCGCACGATTAATGTGGATGCAGGCAGGCTTGACCAGCCATCGTGCGCCTTATTGTACAGCATGTTGTCTGGACTCGAATTGAAGGTCGCAAATCGGAGCCACGAACTGATCAAGCGAAACCTTGTAAGAATCACGCGACCTCATTGCGACTCGGAACATCTCATGCCAAGCAATTGGCGCTTTTCCAGACTGCATTCTATCTGGGAGTGGAGGCGCCACGAACAGATTTGAAGCCAAAAAGTTTCGATCGGTCCGCATGCGGCAACGCAAGGCAGCAGAATTTCCACCGCAATGAATGGGCAGTTTATACAAATACTTATGCGCCAAGATGTTGGGGGCGTATTGTGACAACATCTTTTGCCGAGTGCCAAAAGTCGTTGGTTGACCGTCAATTCATAGTCGCCTCATTTTGCACTGCGACGGAACATTTCAGCACCATGCGTTGTGGCGGAAACTCCACATGGAGGTGCTTGTACAGCGGATAAAAACCCGCAATTGAAATTATCTCCGCTGCCCCGGCGCATATTGATGGGTAAAGCGGTAGTGTAATCCACCGTGTTTTGATGTTCCAGTCTTGTCCAAGCACGCATGTCAAAATGCTGCGCAGAGTACGGAGTACGAGGTGCTGAGATGTACAGTAAGAATCCTAGGAGAATGTGGCTAGCGACCAACAAGCACTCCCACGTCACATGGACTTTCATTTACCCTGCGCAGCAAGGGCGACCTCCAAGCAAACCCACAATCAAGCCACCTGGCGATCTTGCGCCTCCGGTTTATTCTGCTGCCTGATCGTATACCGCGGAGGAGTGGCGACCAGATTAGCTCGCCCAGTAGGATGACGGAGATTCCACGAAGGATGGATGGCCAAGCGGCACTAGTGCGCCTCCCGGCATGGCAGCACTGCAGGGACATGGATGGAAAGCTGGGCGACACCTTGGCCAACCAGCCATGCTCGCGAATCGGTTCGTGCTGGGCGAGGTCATTTGCTGTTCTCGTGCACGGCTTCTATGAACTGACATTACCGGGTTTTTGCATCAAGCGTGTTTGGTGGTGCGGCAACGAGAGTTGTGCTTGCGGGGACTGGAATGCTTCTTGGAACATCTGAATGCAAAAAAATAAGCCCAGGCGGGGGCAGAGGGGGTTGGTAGCCATAACCTTCTTTCCACCGGATGGGTCTCTCTTTCTCGTTCAGCCTACATGCAACTGCCCGCAAATGGTGAACGAGGCAGGCGCGGCAGCAGAGCCGGACTAATTGCTTACTACGGAGTATACGGAGTACAAACAAGTACATTGTACTCCGTACTCCATACCGTTCTTTCATAAGAGCTTGAGTATCCACATGTAGACGGGATCCGCATGTACTCATCCCATCCGCTTATGGACCGCCACGTGATTCCCCAATCAGCCCTCACCAACTGTTTCTGGTAGAGACCAGTTTAGAACACGGATCGTCGCAGCCAGCTGTAAAAGGAGGTGAGACGGTGACGCCTGCGACGACAGAGCAGAGGTAATAGCCTATCCTGCTGTTCAAGATGTGAGGTTTCAGCGGTAACTGCCAGAGACACATGGTCTTCCCACGAGGCAAGATCAGCTAATTAAATTGGGCCTTTCTAAACTCCCCAAGCTCAATACCACCTGCAGGGTTGACTTGGCCGATCTGACGTGCTCTCCGACGATGCAGGAAGTGCTAACATGTCGTTGGCAAGGTTCGAGACCTATCAATGCTAAAGATCGTGGCACTTGTCATTCTTCGCCAAGGAAATACTTGCTAGCGTTTTGGCCCAAGAACATCTACTTGCTACTGGGAAACATTAAATTTCCATTGCACCCCGGGCTCGTCTCGGGCTCATTAGTACACCGAGCCAAAGGCCGTACATATTTGCATTCTCGCAGGAGTTGTTTCGGGATACCCGAGATGGGACAACGTGCTCTCATCCAAGTCAAGAATATGCAGCACACAAATAGTGTCAATGTAGGACAGGGCACAGTGTTTTTTTTAGGTTGCGTCTAATATTCATCAACATTCTGCCGCTCATGACAATGCGTCGCGCCCTTCGTGGCTTTCAGTAGTGCGTATTCACGAATCCCGCTATGAATAGATGCGGGAAATAAGGTCGTTACAACGACTACGAATTCACTCTCAGGTGCCACATCCTGCCAGACATCGACAGGTGCTCGAGTTTTGTGGATTTCATGTCCGTGCTCAACATGCTTGTCAAGCCGCACATATGGTCCAAGCTGCGTGTTTGAATCCCCGCACACTTACTCCACGATTATTCATGCTCGCCGTGGGGAGATGGCCACTCTGGGGCTTCTGACGGCGTTCCTGTTGGTCAGTAATATCGGTGCCTAGAGATGATAATTTGGATGCCTACGAATATGGGTCCCCGAAAGTGAATTCTTCACCGTTCGTTCTAGAACGAGCTCAGTCCATGTGTAGATGAAACACTTTCTTCCCAGATGATGTTTGTACTATACTGAAATCTCCGGCACCGTTGTTCCAACCGTCGGGAGAAGACTTTTGTCCCCCACCAGGCCTCAACTCACTTGTGACCCCCGGTACCCTTCATGATCATGGCAATATTATGAGGAGAAGATCTATGATAGCCAATGGATACCATCCCAGTGAAGCTAGTTCAGGGTTGGCGCCGTTGCCGGTTACCAGGGTGTCATGAATCGAGCAAATTTTTTTTTTTTCAAGATTTTTACGGCGCCAAGCGCTGTTACTGTAAGAACATCGTCCAACAAGGTTTCGAGACGACAACAGATATTTGGCAATAGTTTCGGCTCAAGCGGCACGGTGAGGTCAATGCATACAGGCTGACTTGCCAAGACACTGTCCATGCTACATTTCTAATCTATTCGGCGGAAAGTGGCAGCACGTCCACCTCAATTGTACACTATGGCATGCTAATCTTGCAACGAGTATGAACTTCCGGATGTCAATTTTGGTGATGGCTTCTTAGTTCTGACACTGCTATGCTTGAACCTGCTAGTTCTGGTTAAAGTCGCTCGCCTACTAATGGGATCGTGTCCGCATGAAAAGGGTACAGCCTAAGCACAACAAAGTTGTAGCTTGAATGCCCACAAAATACCAGCAGAATTCTGATTCATGTTCAACCATCTGCAAATAATCGACTGACATTCAATATAAGGAAACAATTCAACGAGAGAAGGCTTTGAGAAATGAACTTTCAGTCACGCAGCAGCGATTGAATATGGGAAATCTTTGAGTCTCACACGGCAAGATAAGATCTAATATCAGTCTTAGCTTTGGTGGTATCGGTGATTCTTTTTGAGAAGAATGTACCCTCGCTTCAACCGCAGGGTAGCCACGCTAACAGGATGCCGAATAACATAACGGTCCTGCAAACATGATGAATTCTCTCACATAAAGGGGGTGTGATGATGCGTTTGAAGCTGCCCGTCACAAGGACCAATATATTTCTTGTGACTGTTTATAGCCTATGTGGACTTCCCACTTGGGTATGAGGTAAACAGATCAGGCGAGGTTAGGGGTTAAATGGCGAGGCCTCTACAACCAAGTCGTGATTTCGGTGTGTCAAACCATACAGGAGACAAATCTTTTACCTTGATTAAAATGATTCACACGAAGGAGCATGGTAGAGGTCTTTAAGAAATGACGTTCTTCTGATTAACAAAATATGCGACCGCCAATTTTGTCCCTCATGAGGCGACCTGCGACCAAAAAGGTATCTCAGGACCTTTTCGCTCTTGGGGAGTTCGAATCGGGGTTAGATCAACGCATGATCAAGCATTGGAACACTATATGTATTGGGCATCTTTCACTGGTGAATAGAAATGACAAAAAGACGTCTTTCGTTGAGTTTTAACGTACTCGCCCTTTGATAGGCTTTGTGCACGTAGACATAGATCCGTTGACAATGCGTGTAGGCTCCTTAACTCCTCGTGTCATTCGGTAAGTGGCTAGCATTCAGTAGTTCAATGTGCATGGCACCACAAAGAAGTTTCAAAGTCGCTGCTTTGCGGTTTGGATAACTAGTCGACATAGACGAATTTCGCCGTGTGGGGTGCATATAGTACCGACGATTAAATAAATTTCGGGAAAAGAAGCGATGCCGCCATTCAGCACACGACGTGAGAGGGGCTTTGCACGAGACCCCAACCAACTATGCCGTGCGCGCTTGGAGCTCGTTCAACTGCCCGAACCAGGAGATAGAGTGCTCGTCTTGATGCGCGCGTGCACAGCTTTTGAACGCGGCCACGAAAAAATGTCCCGCCATTATGACGATCTCAATTAGGAAGGTTTAGTTACATCGTGATAGATCCATGTTGCCTGGGCAGAGACACTTCGGCTCAACTGGAGAATCAGCCCCGGCGTCCAATGACCTCCGTCGCTCAATCCTGGCACCCAAAATAGTACTTTCTACATTAAGTAGGTGAGATATGGTTCTTTTCGACGATGAAGCAAGTGGGCTTGCTGCACTCTCGGCACAACCGGCAATCATCTTCCTGGCGCGGCCAATCAAATTAGCCAGCTGTTGTATCTTTCCGAGGCTCGCTTACGGCTGTTTCCTGAACGAGTTACTTCTTGCCAGCAGTAGCTTATTGGTGCATAATTGTAATAGATCTCGTCATGCTCCGCGATAAGGGTAAATGAAGCTTATGAGGCTAATGGCGTTTAAGTATGGCAGGCTCTCTGTCACATGAAGTTCCCATTTATGTTATCATGGCCCATCGCCCACTTAGTTACCTGCTTACTTACTTTACGTCGATATGGCTGATTGATACCTAGATCAAAGTGGTGCTGAGAGTGGTTAGCAGAACGAGTCACGCTGCAACTGCCCTGTTCCCGACGGACTAGCTACGTTATCCTAAGACTCGTAGAAGTCCAAGTAGCTTGGTAGGCGTTAGTGCGAATAGGTAGGTGGCATTGGCGGGCATACCATGGGTTCCTATCGTGACGCCAACCCCAAAATGCAGGTAGCCACGAGACACAAATGCCGGAACATGACCGCTTGAGAAACCATACCAGGTTGCAACATAGCCATCTTACGTTGCCTTAACTACCTTCCAATTGAACATTGGAATAAACTAAGATACTGTCCGCTGCTGACAGCGCCCCGAAAGTTCCTCTTGCATTGTTATGATGAGGAAGGTCAGTTGAGCAGAGACGGGCTCACCCAACCCTGGATTTTTGCTCCATGGCCATGAGACAACACCTCGGCTGTTTTCATGAATAGATCTATTAAGTCGCTCCCGAGATTAATAGCAATATATATAGTTCGGGCCGTGCCTTCATATATCTGTTGTCTTGACATCCCGCACAATCATCCTGAACTTCCTTGGGAATACCCTCTGTCCGGCCTCTAAGTCAGCTAGGGCTTATCCGCTGCGATTATGTTGAACTGTCTACTTCTCCTCAGCCTGGGTGGCTTGGCTGCCAATGTAAAGGCTCATCCCCATATGCAGTCCGAGTCGGGCCTGTCTAGTCGGAGAGTCAACCTAGATCGCTTTCGCATGTCCGAGTCTGGTAACTATGTGCCAGCGATCAAAGTCAAGGGGGATAAGCCCGTTATGAACATAAACGAACGAGGAAGCTACCTGGAAATTGCCAAGGAGCTTGTCAAGACCAAAGCCCCCGATGCAGAATATCGACTCGTGAATGACCATTATGTTGGCTCCAACGGCGTCGCCCACGTTTACTTCAAGCAGACGTTGCATGGAATTGACATTGACAATGCTGACCTCAACGTTAATGTAAGTCACTATCTGAAGTCAGTCTGCGCGACCATATCTGACAACTGCATAGGTCGGCAAGGATGGCAAGGTGTTCTCCTACGGCAGTAGCTTCTTTCACGGCAAGGCGCCAAAGGACAGCCCCTTGACAAAACGGGGATTCTCGGACCCGGCTGCGGCACTGAACGGTGCCATCAAGACCCTCAACCTCGAGATCTCCACCAAGGGTGTGAAGGTTGAGCCCAAGGAAGGCAAGGAGCACTTCGTCATCACTGGCACTTCTGGTGCTGTCAGCCACCCGGAAGCTAGACTCGTATACCTTCGCAAGAAGACTGGCGAGCTGGCCCTTACTTGGCGCATTGAGACGGATGTCCGAGATAACTGGCTGCTTAGCTATGTTGATGCCTACAAGCCAGACACGGTACACAATGTCGTCGACTACGTGTCCGACCTTGCAACCTTCCAGGTCTACCCATGGGATGTCAACGATCCCACTCTGGGTTCCCGCAAGACTTTGACTGATCCATGGAACACTGCGGCCTCCCCTTTTACCTGGCTGAGCGATGGTGAGACAAACTATACTACAACTCGAGGCAACAACGCCATCGCCCAAGACAACCCGACTGGCGGAAACGGATATCTCAACAACCATCGTCCAAACAGCCCCAACTTGAAGTTCGAGTACCCTTACTCACCAACCCAAAGCAGCCCTCAGAGCTACAGGGATGCATCTATCACGCAGCTCTTCTACACAGCCAATAAATACCATGATCTGTTGTATATCCTTGGATTTGACGAGAAGGCCGGTAACTTTCAAAAAAACAACAATGGAAAGGGCGGTGTTGGCAATGACTTTGTTATCTTGAACTCCCAAGATGGATCCGGTACTAACAATGCGAACTTCGCCACTCCCCCAGACGGTAGCAGCGGCCGAATGAGAATGTATCTGTGGACTAGGTCTAACCCGCAAAGGGATGGATGCTTTGACGCAAATGTAGTTTTGCACGAATACACTCACGGACGTAAGTTCCTTTTACCCTATGCCTTCGCCGACTAGATGGTCGAAATTGTGTCTAATTAAAAGCAGTGTCTACCCGTCTTACCGGCGGCCCTAACAACTCAGGATGCTTGAACGGACTCGAATCCGGCGGCATGGGCGAGGGCTGGTCTGACTTCATGGCCACTGCTATCCGCATCAAGTCCACCGACACAAGAAACGTTGATTACACCGTCGGATCGTGGGTTTCTAACAAACCCGGCGGCATCCGACAGTATCCTTATTCCACCAATATGCAAACCAACCCCATGACGTATGGCACCGTCAACGACCAGAATGAGGTCCATGCCATCGGAACTGTGTGGTGCACTGTCCTGTACGAGACCATCTGGAACCTCATCGACAAGCATGGCATTACCGGTAGCGACTTCCCTGAGTTTGATTCCAACGGAGTCCCCAAGGATGGCCGCTATCTTGCAATGAAGATTGTCATGGGGGGCATGGCTCTCCAGCCTTGTAACCCAGACATGGTGTCTGCTCGCGATGCCATCCTTGATGCTGATAAGTCACTTACAGGGGGTAGCAATCAATGCGAGCTCTGGAAGGGGTTCGCGAAACGAGGTCTTGGTCAAAATGCAGAGTATGACGAGAATCAGCGCACAGAGGACTTTACCGTCCCGGCTGGAGTTTGCAGCTCATGATTTCGTGAGTAGCCAATATTTTGAACAGTAGCGTAAGGTGTTGGTGAATGGGTGTTTGGTGCGAGCGTGGCAAAATGTTAAAGGGGGAGCGGTTACGGCGTCGATATTTTGGGAGACGAGTTTGGGAAGACTGCATGTTGCACCTCATTTCGGCTGTATATACTTGTGCAATATGTTATATGAATCGCTCATAAAATTTGTAAATGTGCAAATGTGCAAATGATAATTTACGGTTGCAAAATGTCCAGAATGAGGCGAGTTTTAACATGCGACGACCCAACGAGGTTTGACGGGTAGACGTTGCTGCTCAACCCCAGTCTTGTCTCACTTCTCAGAGACATCCATCTATGGAGGCAATAAGCCGCTCTCGACAATTCATGTTTCATCTTTGCGACCTGAAACAATAGGCAGCCAGGCTGAGATAGAAGTAGTCATACTATTCAGGCTAATAGTGATGGTGCCATAATCGGACACTGTTATTCTACCTTTTTCTTTCCCGCACTTTGCTATCCGTCCAACGCGCCCTCATAACCTTCAGCAACAGCCAGGCTATCAGCCTGTACGCAACAATACACGCTGCCATACACGCCGCATTCACAACCGGATCGACGTTAAAGTTGTACAAATCCAGGACCTGCTTTCCAGTCTCGATCGGGCAGCTGCCGTCTGGTAATCTCTGTTCATCTTTACACGTAAATTTAATATCCCGAAGCGAATAAGGAGCCACTGACCGAGTAGCGTAGCGAATTGGAGATAAGTAGTTAACAGCCTTGAACAGCTCCGGCATGTTGATGGAGAGAACCCCAGCCATAGAGTTCGCCACGGATAGGAAGATGCCCATAATATTGACGGCGAAGCCGGTATGTTCAAAGAGCGTATTAAACATGATTCCGAGACTTTCTCCACAAGATACGACACCAAAGCATGCGAATGTGCAGACAAAATACATAGTGACGGTTCTGGGTAATCCAACGGCAAAGGTTCCTAGCACTCCGAATATCAAGCAGCTGAGGATCTCAAATGGCACCTCAATCAGAGTGTAGGATACCAGAAAAGCATCAACAGTGTAGACGCCGTCGTCGTCCTCGCGATAAAACACGTCCCTCTCGTTCGGATACACAGCAACGTTTTGAAGCATTCCTACGAAATAGAACGCCCCTATTTGTTGAACAAACCCCATCCGGTTCTGAACCGCAAAGTAATCATTTCCAAATGGGGCGAAGAAAAGCGTGAAGACGGCGGCAAGTCCCACGACCTGCATGGTGCGAGCCAAGATGAGTTGAGGCTGTCTCCGGGTATTGATGATGGCGCGTTGCAGAAGCAGCGGCAACGCTACGAATATAGATGCCCGTTTACGCACAAGAGCTCCGAGCTCTGCTGGAGTGGAAAGTTTCGCCTTGTTGAACGATCGTCGTGGTGGAACTGCTCGTGGGCCAGCTGATACTTTGCTCTGCTCAGGTGCCATCACATCCTGAGCTGCGGATTTCTCCTGTCCAACGTCACCACTGCTCTCATGGATGTGCTGTTCGGTGAGCCTTTCGCTTGGCTCGTCTGCTTCCTGGATTTCTGATAATCGACGCTCGGAAGTCCTATTAATTTCATCCGCTCCGCCTTTGTCCCAGTCTTCAATCAGTTTTTGCACTCTGGCGCGGCTTTCAGCTTCACGATCATCATGCTGCAGGTCAATGGTGATCATGTCGAGCGCAAAGTCGGCTGGGTTGGAGTGCGTGGGACATTCATACCCGTGCCGACCGAAATATCCAAGCATCTCAATGGCGGGACCTGCATAAATCGGCAATCCGCCCCTGGCAAGTAGCAAGACGTTTCCGAAATGTTTAAATAGCTCCGAGCGAGCTTGATGAATAGTCAATACAAGAGTGCGCCCTTCATTCGCTAGCCCTTCGAGGACTTCCATTATGGAGCTGGCTGTGAAAGCGTCTAAACCTGATGTTGGCTCATCGAGCAGCAAAATGCGAGGATCCGTGAGTACTTGAACGCCTATCGAGACACGACGCTTCTCGCCTCCTGAAATGCCTTTGATCATATCGCTTCCAATTAAATTGTTTGCGCAATCTTTAAGTCCCATCTTCATTAAAACATCTTCTGCTCGGCTGTACTTCTCTTCGCTACTCATAAAGGAAGGGAGACGGAGCCCAGCTGCAAATCGCAGAGTTTCTCGCACAGTTAGCGACGGCAGCAGAGCGTCATCATCCTGACAAACATAAGAACAGACAGATCGAATCACCGAGTCTGAGGGGATGGCTCCGTTGAAAGTCAACTTTCCAGACGGCCGATACTTTGTCCCAACAGAATTTCGCAACCGCAACGCCGCCGCATTCAGTAGCGACGTCTTTCCACTACCTGATGGACCCATGATGACATTCAACCTACCAGCTTGAAACGTTGTGGTAATTGGATTCAATATGGACTTCCTGGGCAATGCTTTCCCAAACACGTTTCTTTTATCAAGCGCAAGCGCAAAACTATCCAGCTCAAGGTCAATGGCTCGAACTTCTGAGATTGAGCGCGCCTTCATTTTTTCTTTGCCAGCAGACAAATCTGTGTCGGATGTCCTAGAGCGGGCAATGGTCATTTCAACTTTTAGCAAATGCAACCCAGTCACCGACAAGCTGACGAAGAAGACGATAAACGATGCCAGGATAACAATGGGCCGAGCAACCCAATTCTTGGGAAACCCAAGCGATTCCATGACATATTCACCACTGTATTGGTTACAAGCCGGGTTTGAACGGCCGCCAGGATGTGGACAGTCATAAAAGTTCCCTTCGAATTCGTTGCCTGCATATGCGCTGAATGCGTAGAACTGCACTATTGTTAGCTTCAGGATATCATACCATGATATTTGAAGTAGCTTACATTGTAGGCTGTCCATTTAAGCCATCGCACATACACGGGTATGGTATTTACTTGAACAAACATTCCACAAGCAATGCTTTGGACGGTGTATGCCAGGTTGGCTATCAAGCTAGCACCCGCAAAGTGTCGCACAGCAACAACACAGGTCATCGCACACGTCACAGCGACGTAATGATTTAGGACAGTGATAGCAAAGAATATGAAGAACTTGCTCACCGTGCGTTCAAATCCAGACATGAAATAGACAAGTACAGAGAACAAGAACGGCACAGGGAGATCTTCCGTTGGCAACCGGGCAAGCCGTCGCGAGAGAACATAAGGTAGTGCATTGACGCAATTATCCGAAGATTCCCTGTCAAACGTCGGAATGTCGATGGTCATACGGTACACCTCAAAAAGCAGAACCAAGTATCCCTGCAAACCGGAAGCAGTGTACAGGCCTCCTTGTCGAGACCGAATTCCAGCCTGGTCTCGCCCCAAGTCGAAAAAGATATAGCCAGTGACAATACCCATTAGTATAGCCTCGACTATTGATGCCGTCATTCCAAGTGGGTCGCGATATGTTACCTTGAGTGTCCGATCGGTCACAACACGAAGCTGACGGAGAAAACCAGCATGAGTCTTGACAAGTGGCTTCTGTTTCCGATGTCGACGATCAATAACTTCAGCTAGTGGTAGATATCGTCTGGCACTTTCGTCTTTCCAAGCAGCCTTTAGACCATCCACCCGAGCCGACGTCTCCTGTTCAAGCTCCGGAGTGCGGTTGTCCACAGCAGTAATATCAATGATGAACTCGGCAGGATTTACAAACGGTGACAAAGGGAAACCTTGACCTTTGAACCAAGGTAAACAATCAGGGATTGAGCCAGCGTATACCGGGCTACCTTTTGACAGGACGACGAGGTTGTCGAATAAATCCCAGATCTCGGAGCGAGGCTGATGGATTGTTGTAATGACAGTGCGGCCCTTTTGCGCGAGCGCCTTGAGGGTTCGTACAAGTTGAAACGCGCTTGTAGCATCAAGACCAGTTGTTGGCTCGTCAAGGAACAAAACAGATGGGTTAGCCAGTAATTGCACGCCGATACTAACCCGTCTCTTCTCGCCGCCCGAGCAGCCACGATGCTGGCTATTTCCTATTCTGGTGTCTGCGCATTCCTTCAAGCCTAGTTCCCGAATAACCTCTTCCACTACTCGATGCCGGTTTTCTTTGGAAGTCGTCGAGGGTAAACGGAGCGCAGCGGAGTAATGAAGGGTCTCGCGGACTGTTAAAGTAGGCAACAGTATGTCCTGCTGCATCACGTATGCGTGTCGAACGTTATGGACCCCTGTTTGGCCATTAAAAGTAGCAACACCTTTCTGATATAGTCTTGAGCTTGTAATTCGCTCAGCCATGGTATTTAACAGCGTGGTCTTGCCAGAACCGCTGCCACCGATAATGGCCGTCAATGTTCCAGGCTGGATGTCGGCGGCAACTGAGTGCAGTAGATCCTTTACGCGTGGCGCTGTTTTTAATTTAGCGGCGAATAGGTCTGGATATGTAGCTGGTTCGAGCCATGACGGCGCAGTATTGATGGACACGGAGAGGTCGCGGAGCCGAACATCGACGATAGCGACATCGTCGAGAGATAGATTCCCTGCGCCGGATAGGGAGAACCGTCTCCCATCAACAACATCTTGTTTGTATACGGAATTCGTATCTATCGAGCTAGGGCGGCCTGGCTTTTCAGACTCGAGGGTAGCGGAGGCAGTGTCTGCGATGTGACCAGCACTTGTCATATTGATTTCACTGTCGTCCTGGAGGTAGGCGCTATATTTTGACTAGGTGATTCGCAACATAAACATCTCCAGTGTAGATGTATAGACGCTGGCACTTTTAAATTAGAGCGAGAGGTAGAGTGCTTCAAGATGGCCGGTATTTCCTTTCTTGGAGTTGTCCGGGTCGTCAGGTTTGCTGTCTGGAGCTAGCGCCAGCAAACAGCCCTCAGACACAATAGAGATGATTGCGAACACCTCATATACCTCAAGTTTTTGGTTACAAGATGTAGGTTGAGAATGGCAAACTATTTGGGGACTCTTCTATTCGGGAGCTAGCCAGAGAGACCCGGTGAAGGAGCCGCTACTAATCGAAGCTCGACCAACAGTCTAGTTACTACGCCGCACACTACGGGGTACCTTATTGGGATCATCCTGGCCCGCGATGGGTGTGTCGTCACTCCGTATTTATTAACCCGGATCTAGGAGCACCCGGAGAGTACCAAGTCCGCAGGCGACAGCGGTTAGCAATATTCACGCTGCCAAGGTTAGCTGCCGAGCGAATGGTGCAACATTCCCCAGTCGTAGAACTCCTTTAGAACATTCCCCCCTCCCACAAAGCTGGGAAGAGATTCACAGGGTCTCGAAGAAGGATTTTGAGCGCACCGCATATTGGTTGTTAGCAGACGAAGAGGATTTACGCAGGACTGTCAAATCGATCGAGCCGTGTGGGGTGGGCCAAGACATGATTTCGGACCAGACTCATGTTAGCTCGCCGTAGCCGAGACACACTACGGAGTACATGCTCGTAATTTGCAAGCCACTCAAAGAACCCTCCAATGATGCTTCAGCACTGAACCTCGCTTGGAGAGCGTGTGGACGAGAAGTCCGGAGCGAAGCCCAGAACGGGAGGCTACAAGGACAGCACAGTGAGTGCTGACATTGTTACTTCCTGTATAGCTGTCTATTGGCCAACTCATGCTGTCACAAGGTGCCATGCATCATGAGGAACGCCCACTGTCATCTCCGCTCGATGTTCTGGGTTCGCGCTTCCTCCAATCGATCTGGTCCTCCAGAGCGGTCACGTTGTATTCAGGACCACCGTTATCTGTACATTATGCACTGTATTTGACACAGAGAGTGAATCGAATGCTAGAAGATTGTAAACTATTCTTGGGTTGACATCAGCTTCTCCATTTTTCATTGCATGATGGACTGAGAGAGCTGGAAAGAAATGAGATGAACAGCCGATAATGTCACTTAATTCTTATTGACGGTCGGGCATTTTGTTTACCCAGCGTCTCGTGCCTGCCCTTCGGCAGCCTGACTTGTGAAGGTTGTAGTACAACGGTCGCTGAGGGTTGATGCGATTGATGCAGAGATTGTTCATGCTGGGTTCGGTTCCGTGAGCTGCATAGCGAAAGTAGTGCAGCACGAAAGCGAAAGAAGCTTAGGGTTGGCATTCCATCTTGCGAGATTAAAAATTCCCGAGACGAGGTTTTCTTCTCAGTTTAAATAAAGCTGCCTTCCGGTCCGTTCAATTCACGGGGCCACTTCTCACTGTTAAAATCGGTCCACTTCGGCTCCAGTAGAACGTGGTCGTTCTCGGCGATACTCGACTACGCACATCGCGGCTATTGCTTGGATGCTGAATTAGGGCGAGAACAAAAGTTGCGCTGCTTGCGGCAGCCGCAAGTCATTTGAGAGCAAACTTGCAGTTAATCGAGTTATCCGTCATTCAAGATGTTTTTTTTTTATGACTGCGAAAAGATGAATTAGGGACGCAAGACTGTGATTTCGCTGGCGCACAGATGTCCCCCATTTTTTTTTTTGAACGTATATGCCATTCCCTGGTCACAAGCCTTCTACGGCACCATCATTTGTCGTCTAGGTCATGAAACAGCAGTAATTATGAGGCGCGTTTATTCCTGTTTATAAAAGAGCAGTAAGTCAGTTGTCGAGCGGTTCCCGCCCCAGCATAGCTAAATTCTGCTCCAAGCGGGTCGGCTCCCATTATTATAGCGAGGCGTGTTAGGGGATATGAGGATTCTAGAACCGTTGCCGGAAATGCGGTCTGAGTAGAAGATGGGAAAGTATAGAAATAAGCAAAAAGCCAACATTATTAACCAGTTGGTGTTCCCCTGCCGCCAGCTGTTATATATTTGCCTCGGCATAAGGGCACTCTAGCCCACAGATTGCCAACCAATTGCGCGTTGAAGAAAATACAATTGACAAAATGCAATACGAAACACAGCACTGCAAAGTTACGTATGGAGATGAGTCCACGAGGGACACAAAAAGCTGTAATGTAAAAAACTAAATATGCTTAACTAACTAATTAGTAACCTAGGGGAATTTATATAATCACACCTATAGGTTTTCGCGGGCATGTGGTATATATAGTCTTATCACCGTCTTGTCTCTGGTTATCCCAACCCATAGTAGCAGGTATTATGCTTCCCAATGTCTCGTTAGTAATGTCAAGGATCTCAAATGGGGAAATACCCTCGGAGTTTGCATCATTAGAAGATAGTTGTCCGATTTCATCAAGTGCTCCCCAATATACGCGCACAAAATAAGGCATTTAGTCCGCGCTATGGAGCACTATGTAAGTGGCTGAAGCGGAAGCGAATCCTGAGGCTCGGGGGAAGTTGGCGCATCATAATTGTCGCAGCCACTGCGGCACTTGCCTTCACCTGCCGTGGAAGTCGACGTCGTCGCTGGGAACAGGTCATTGGTAGGATCCCATCTCCAGCAATCCGCGAGAAAAGTTGAAGTCGTCCGTAGTCGAAGTTTGCGCCAATCGTGCGGAAAAAAAAAAAATTAAAAAAATTAGGGTTGCTCCCGGTGGCACGTGCGGCTTTGGCTTCTGCTTCACCTCGTCGCGTATGTCCTGGCTAAATGAGCGAG
The DNA here is from genome assembly GCA_032433595.1 of Conoideocrella luteorostrata. NCBI lineage: Eukaryota > Fungi > Ascomycota > Sordariomycetes > Hypocreales > Clavicipitaceae > Conoideocrella > Conoideocrella luteorostrata. Next base: position 23,012 of record JASWJB010000137.1, read on the forward strand.
AAATGCTCAGCGTCGATGTCTGCCGCAATGGAATTTCGGGGTCGTCTTACCAAACTAAAAACCGGCACACCTGTGCTGTGGGCTGGAATGGCTAATGACCACTCCGTAGTGTGCTCGAGACTGATAGAGAGGAGCTCGAGGCAGGGTGCACCCGATTACCCTGACACATGGTCATTAGGACCTAAGCGTGAAAAGATCCGAACGCCTCTCTCCTGTCCCCGATGTTTTCTTGCGTGCGCGCTGTACTTGGAAGGCGAAGAAGACAGTCTACTCCGCTTCCCGACGACTGCCACGACGACGCGAAGTCCGATTGACATCTTCAGTGGAATTTGCGCGGCGGATACAAGGCCGTCACCTTCGCGCCACTACAAGCAGAGGCAAGTGGAGCTAAGCCAACCCCAGAGTCTCGTGGCTTGGAAATCTGGGGATCCCCCACGTTCTCATGGTCAGTGGCGGCAACTATGCCGGCGACAGTGATAGCCCCCCGCGCTGTCAATACCCGACGGCAGACTCGACATGTAATTCACGGCGAGATTGTTTCCATATATTTCCCGATGTTTGCTCTCGATTTAATCTAGTGGTGGTGCTGTTGGAGTAACTTGCATCAGGAAGCTCCTTGACAGCAGCAGGAAAATGAATAACGAGTCCATGGGCGACCGCCCGACCAAGAGCGCGGACTTCGATGCCGACCATCTTGAGCACCATCAGAAAATCCCGAAGGTGAACACAGTTAATCATCCAGACCCAAGACTATACGTCGAAGCTCTGGAACGATATCCCAACGATGAATCCATAGACCAGGCAGCTGAGAAGCGTCTCGTTCGAAAGCTCGACGTGAGAATTCTACCCCTACTGGGAGTATGCTATTTCTTCTATGTAAGTCTCTCGGACGTTTTCCCCGACCCGGTGTTTCGCAGCAAGCTATAACAAGGATTCAATGTGCAGTATGTCGATAAAACAACTCTATCATACGCCGCGATTTTCGGCTTGAAGGAGGAGCTACATCTCAAAGGCACCGAATACTCCTGGCTCTCCAGCTCTTTCTATTTTGGCTGGCTTGTATGGGCCATACCCTCCAACCTTCTCATGCAACGCAGCCCGCCGGCTTGGTATCTCTCGTTCAACATCTTCATGTGGGGAGTGCTGTTGATGCTTCAGGCAGCCGCGCAGAACTCTGCTGGTTTGCTCGCGCTGCGGGTACTGTCGGGGGCCTTTGAAGCTATTGCCGACCCGGCTTTCATGCTCATCACTTCCATGTACTACACTCGAGCAGAGCAGCCGTCACGGATATCGGCATGGTACGCTTGGAACGGCATCGGGGTAGCTGGGGGAGGCCTGCTCGGTAAGGTGTACTGTTCATGCAAAAACAAGCCCAGAAAGAAGCAACATTGGATTGCATCACATCCTGCTGTGGCTTTCCGGCGTGTACTGACTCGAAATCATCATCACAGGCTACGGGATCGGCCATATTCAAGGCGCCCTCTCCTCTTGGCGCTACGAATTCATCATGGTAGGCGCCCTCTGTGCCTTTTGGGGCATTGTTCTCTCCATCATGCTTCCGAATTCACCCCGCACGATATGGGGATTCTCGCACGACGAGAAGCTCATGATGATTGCCCGCATTCGCCGCAACCAGACCGGCATCGAGCAGCGTAAAGTGAATTGGAGCCAGATCAAAGAGGCATATCTCGATTACAAGACCTGGCTCTTCACACTCCTTGGATTCGTTGCAAACATTCCCAACGGCGGCATCTCCAACTTCTCCACGCTTGTCATCCAGGGCCTAGGTTTCGATACATTCAAAACTGCCCTGCTGGGTATTCCTCAGGGAGCCCTGGTCGTGATTTGGATCGGGCTGGGTGCACTAGCGAACAAGTACATGCCGGAGAATAGCAGAACCTTGGTTTGCGCTGCGTTCATGCTGCCTACCATAGCCGGTGCGCTGGGATTCTTGCTCGCACCCACAGATGCGTATGTCGGCAGGCTGATATGCTTGTAAGTTGGGGGGAACTTCCATGCCGCCGCTCTTCCAGTCGAACGGGGCCCAAAGATCAGAAGAGCTAACACTTGAGGCTAGTTATTTGACGGGATCATACCAAGCTTCGTTCGTCATCTCCCTGTCGCTCATCACGTCCAACACTGGAGGCCAGTCCAAAAAGATGATTGTGTCGGGGATGATTTGGTTTGGCGCTTGCATCGGCAACATTGCCGGCCCATTTTTCTACAAGTCAGAACAGGCGCCTTCGTATCGTTTGGGCATTGGCTCGCTGCTCGTAGCAAATTGCATTGAGCTGCTGCTGTTCTTTGTGTTTAGATATGTGTTCATTTGGGAGAACCGTCGCAAAGAAAAGGTCCGGGACGAACTGAGTGTGAATGGTGGGCTTTTGGAGACAATGAATGTTACGGCCTTCCAGGATATCACGGACAAGGAAAATCCCAATTTTGTGTATGTATACTAATTTCAGCGGGCGCGGATGCAAAACGATTTCCTGGGCTTGGCCTTCTGTTGAATCACCTGAGCAGTGTAAATGAGACTTGTATAGATGGGAATTGAAATGTAAAGTATTTACTGTCCACAACGGAAGCGCGCGGCCTTAAAACTAAGACCTCTAAACCAGACTGCTGTGCACTACGCTATAGAAAACAAAACCATTGACCAACTTGAAATCAACAAAAAAGCTCAAATTGTAAGCTTGACAGAAAAGATGCCGCGCTCAATGCTATTCACAAGCAGATGGCCGCTGCGGAAGTAAGGGTACACAGACCAGGCGCCATTAAAGGTGACCTTTCCGCCCTTAGCATCGTCTTCAGGTCGTACATCAAAGAAAGCAACTTCTTTAAAACCAGAGCCGTTGCTTTTCGCATGAACTGATGTGACGTTGACGACGCGCAGGCCGGATCCATAGTTTGACATGTAAGACAGCCCGTCAATGACATACTGGTTGTGGTCAATAGCCTTGGCAGGGCTCTTGTAAAAACCCGTGAACACAGGCTTGCCCAACTTGGACACATCAACAATGTACGTTGTGGTGCGGCCGTCGGCGGCAGCACCGTTTCTCTTCACCTCGTCGAATTCATCATCCAGCAGGAGGAAGCGCTGGTCATCGCCGGTGAGCCAACCCTGGTGGGTGTAAGTGGCGCCCTTGTACCGAGTACGCGACAACTGCAGGGGGGAACCGGGCTCTGTGACATCAACAATAGTGAGAGCCTTCTCGTTGTAGCAGAAGCAAATTAGTCTGCCGCGATGGGCTGCATCAGGGCCCTTGTAGGTAACGCACTGGGCGTCATGAACATAGCCGTCCTGAGCGGCGCAGCCGGCGTCGCGAGGGTTGGAAGGGTCGGATACGTCAACCATCCACAGACCGCCTCGGCATGCGCCATTGCGAGCAGTACCGACAGCATATACCATTTTGCTCTTCTCATGGACGACTATGTTGTGGCTGCTTCCAAATCCAGTGAAGTGACCCGTGAGGTCGGAGTGGATGTCAAAGGTGGGAGGCCTCTTGGGGTTGACGGTCAACAGCTTCATCAGATCAAAGATCTGGAGACCATGGTTGCGAGACTCTGAGCCGATGTATGCATGGTTACCAATGACTTTCATGTCTCGCCAGATATTATTGGTGGTCTGGGTGGGCAGACGTCCCATGGCTCGGAGGCTGCCGTCGCGCAAAACCTCAACGAAACCAACACCATCAGTGTGGCCGACAATACCAAACTCGCGTCCAGTTGACGATGTCCAGCCTGTAGAAGACAAAAACTTATGTTAGCATAACCGCTTGTACACACCAATATATCATGAACACAGTACGAAAGTCCACTTACCCCATACATCGTTGCCAGCACGAGTCCGGCTCCCCAAGTCCTTATGGCGAATGAAACCCTTCAAGTCAGCGTTTTTACACGAGTATTCACCAGCTTTGCCATTAATGCAAGCCGTGGCAGCTTGGGCCGTATATCGATCTTTATCGAAAACGCCACTCGCTATGTCTTGTTCTCTGTGCGAGAGCTTCGCCTCCATTAGCTCTTCCATAGACACAGCCATGGGCGACCCGGAAGCTGCTAGGCTTTCAGGGTTGGGATTAACCTCGATGCTTGCCATGCCAGAGCCGGCAAGCATCGTGAGGACAATAGATGCAACGGATGCCCTCATAATGAGTCGTGATGTCTGTATCTCAAGAGAGTATAGTTGGGGGAAAAGAAGAATGGTTGAGAGCAATGGAGCATTTCAAGACTTCAGTTCAGAAAGCAATGATCATTCATCGGCTCTTTATAGCTACATAATCTCGGTCCTGGCTTTGAATCTTGGTTTCATTTTACCGTGATAACCATGCGATTTGGCTTGGAGAATACGAGCCTTTGATCGTATCCCGCCGGTCCGGATAATTTCTCGCAAGAGCGGCCTTCTGGAAAAGGTCACGTACACTTTCCAGCGAATCGCAAGAGCAAAGCATATCGTATCGTATGCTTGTGAACCGGTCTTGGAAGGTTGCAGCTAGATCGACACGTCCTCGGCGACGGAGAGGAGGCTTAAGCGGTCGAGCATCGCCACACAAGAGCCTTGAACCTCAAGGAAATGTTTGAGACTATGCAGGAATCTATACAGGATAAAACTTATGCTTAGCCTACAAAACAAAAGGCTTTATTATATCCATAGGTTGTACTTCTAATCACCATCCCTATCGTCGTCTCATCTCCGCTCTGTTAGACCTCATCCAAGCACTAGAATTTCTCTTCCTCTTCTTCAGATTGTCCCATCCCGCAGCCCACTTCTTAATCTCCATAAAACTTCCCAACTGAACCAAGTCGCGACCTATATTGTCCATGCGACGCGTATTGGAACAGGATAGGGGAATGGTGGCACCAAGTTCCATCCCCATGGCGTTACTTCGCCATGCTAATACCAGCGGGCTATACCACCGCCCTAGGAGCAGTCTATAAGCGTAATAATACCCTATTTCTATTCGTTCGGTGATAAGCCCAAGGTTGCGATAATGCGCCTTTATTACCTTTTCAATCATGCCAAGCCTTCTGGATGGCAAAAAGGTTTGCCAGGTCTCCTGCCCTGCCTCAACAAGGTAGTCTTCCGACCAATGCGATAAAATTGCGATATGAACTGGAAATTTTGCCCAGGTTCGCTATCTAACTGAGGCACACCCAACCAAACACAGCCATCAGCCTGCCTGATTCTGCTAGGCTTTGCGTGCGGAGCGGAGTCACCGGACCTTGGTTTTTGACAAGTTGGTTTACAATCCACGGCCCAAAGTCAAACACATAGACTGTGTCGGTGTCGGTGGGTCTTGGGCGGGAGGGAGGGCCTTATGATAAATGCGATGTGGATGTTTCATTTGAGCGGCGCAGCTCCCTTTCCTGATTTAGCGTTGGCTGAGCTGTTTCAACCGTTTTGCGGGGGATACATGCGACGACGCCGTGGGCCGCGGCTTCAACACATTGTCGACTGGCTCCAATGACCATTTCGTGAGGTGGTTACGACGGTTGTTTAAAAAGATCGAGTTCCTGATTGTTGATGTCATGCCCGGTCCATCTTATCGTTCTGGCCGTATCAGCAAACCGCACATGTGAGCAAACAACACACCGAAGCGTGCGCTACGCATAACGTTTCATCGTGTCCATTTCTCAGGACAACAAGAGCGCATTCATGCAAAAACAGCAAAATCGCAGCTGCATTGCTGTTGGGAGTCATCATTCATGGAACTTCTATGTGTCTATCAATATATAACACTCATATGCGCTAAATCCGGCCAAAGACAATCCATCAAACGGTGTGCCATCCTAGGCTTCCAATGCCACGTCGCTATCGTCTGAGTATTTCGCCTGCGTATTCTCCATTTGCTTCAATGAACCGATGTCCAAAGACAATATGCCCATTCATAGCCTGCCACTTCCTCCCTCTCTCCCTCCTCTTCTCCCTCCATCCTCTTCATGTAGATTAAAATCAGTCAAGCTGACCTCGCTTAACTGTGGTTATAAGGGCTCTCGCTGCGTGTAATATATACCTGGCCGGTTAACACAGTGCAACCGACAATCATAGCAATCGCAATGATCGGAAGATTGACTCGAGCAAACTCAAGTCCTTGAACGTGAATATGTTTGCGAGACAATATGTCGCGCCAAAGAAGCCCTGCCAGAGATGCGCTGAATGCCGTGCTAAATGCGCCGTAGTTGACACCTATTGCCATGCTGTACACTGTGGCCCAAAATGTGCGATCACTAATGTCGGTTTGATTTTGATTGTTTATTACCTGCCAAGTTTGAATCACTCGGGAGAGCAGGATTGTCGTGCCAATGTTGGTTCCTGCGAACTATAGCAAGCTATTGTTAGTTTATCCACAGTCAGCAATTTGCAAGAGGTGGAGTCGAAAACTTACGTTGCAAAGAACGACGGATAGGAAGCCCATTCCACCAATGGCACCAACAGTTCCTGTCTTCCTCACCCAATGATCCCAGCCGTATGCAAAAACGGGAATCCAGCCTTTGGTGGCGAGCGCCTGTACAAGCACAAACATCGAGAATGCAAATGGCACCAAGGCAAAAGGCAAATGCAAAACGACGGCAGCGGCGGTAGGGAAAGTCTCTTGACACCACCGGAAACCATCTTTAGTGAGAGAGACCAACGTTGTGTGACCAATATGTTGCTGGAATGACAGCTCCCGTGATACTCGCTTCTGATCAGTAATCTCTCCACTGGATGACGATACGAGTAGCCCAGGATCCGCAGACACAGATGGTGATTGACCTTCTTTGGAATTTTCATGGTCTTCATGCTTCTCACCTCGAATGGCGCCTAGCCCTCCGGTGCCTTTGTCAGATGACGAGCTACTGACAATTGCCGTTCCATCCGTATTCTCCGATACCAGAATTGCTGGAGGCGACGGCTTATAATCATTACAGGTATTAGCCGCGGTTCCAGCATTTCCATGGGTTGGCGTCTGCTCTTTAAGCTCATATCCTGTGGTACCATGTGCGCTCGCTTGTTCGTCCTCCCGCAAAACTCTTTCTGCTCTTGCATTCTCGAGTTCAAGTCGGCCTCTCCGAGCGATCTGCCGGGTCTCCGAGCGATGATACCACCCGAAACCGAGGTCCCAGCAGAACATTACAAAGGCCCCTGGAAGTGTTACCCAGAAGACAGGGTGTGCTTCGGTACCGGTGCTAACAGCATTTATGACCAAAACGGTGATTAAAGTCGCCGCCATGATAACAGCGCCGAATGCAGCACCGCCTTTATCTAAGAACGGATTCATAATTTCTTCTAAAGAAAGAAGTTTGGCTTGTTCGTTATTTTCAAGACTGTTTTCTTCCTCTTCCAACTGTCCACGGGCATGAGGAATATTGGGATTGACCGGCTTCTTGGCACGAACTTCTTCTGGGAGCTCGTGCATTTTGATTGCAGACGGTACCAGCGACTCGTCTGCGAATACAATATAAAGCAAAAAAGGAAACAGTATTATAGCTGTTGCTATAACCGGAACGATCATGTTTGCGGTGTAGTTGATAAATCTGATCTTGAATGCTCCTGCAAGAACCAGATTCGTTGGATTCGAAGAGACAAGAATCGCAGAAGCAATATTGGCGACAGCAAACTGTGTGTGTATCCAGGCCCGAGGGTGTACAATGTTGCTGGAAACTCTGGTCATATAGGCTAAGAAAGCTGTGCCAGACAGGATGATAGGATCGTTGCCGATGAAGCTGCCAATTAGAAAGAAGAAGCCGTAGAGAAAGAAGAAAAGACGATGGCCAACTTTGCCCCCCCATTGCAAAACCTTGAAAGCTAGATATCGGATCAATCCCGAGGCGTCGAGAGAGATGGCAATATATGCCAGAGTAATAAAAAATACCATGATGTCAACAGGAGAAATATTGTCTGCTCCAACAGTGCCATCATGAACTTCTTTTCGTCCAATCGCGAGAATAGCCAACAGAAACAAATCTGCTATCAGTGGTGCGGTGACGAAGTTCATAGGAAAATAAAATCTCACAAATGGTTTGAGTTTTCCATTTTGGTGGTCATCGTCATCCGCATCGTACTGAGACGCGACATCTCTTGGTGGTAAAACCCGGATATAACTCAAAAAGTCGATTACGGAATTCCAGGCCTTCCGCGGAACGTATACAGGAATGCGAAACGGGAAAAGCACATTGATATCTGCGAAATTATGTTAGGCTGCTTTGTAGACTTGGAACTTAGTTCTGTTTAGCACAGGACAATCGCCAAGCGCATACTCCGTACATACTAGTTAAAATGAAGACAACTAGGGTAACAATAGATCTCCAGCCTCGGATCTGGTCCGTGTCTAGAGATATGTCGTCCATGTCTGCTTGACGTATAAAAGTTATAACTATACAAGACGAGTTGTTGGGAAACAGGCGGCACAGCTAGCAGTGAGCGGTCTGATCAGGGGGAAATAGCTTTTTTTAAAAAAAAACTTCCCTGCACGGGCTTGATACCTAGAGAGCAGACAGCGAGCGAAGTCCGCGCATACTCCGTCTTGCTGTTGCGCACCAGTTGCCGAGGATGGGCGGCCGTATGGTAGCAGGAAGATTAAATATCGCAAATTTTGGTTCGAGCCGCTTAGTTAGCCATATTTCATAGCATGGCAAATCAACGGTGAATGGGTGAAGAAGCCAGCAAATGGTCCAAATGCGACACCGCGAACAGCGACAGAACCCTGGTCGATTCTTGGAATCAAGACGTGAAGGATCGTCAAAGCTCCACGCATTCGCCACAAGGGTATTTAAGCCCAAGGAAGAAAAGCTTTTTGGTCAGCCTCCGACCAGTGCGGCTAGAAATTGCCGTTCACTGATGTGGCGCCAGGTGTCGTGAAACAATCGCAATCCAAATCAGACACTGAATGAGAGAACTGCATTAATTTGCGACCATGTTGCGTGTGTCGTGGGAGAGTCTGGAGTCAATTCTTCCAAGAGTTAGTTAAGCCGCTGGTCTCGACTTACCCACTCGTGCGTGACCTCAGCGAAACAAGGGCATGAGCGGAAGGCTTATTTCCCTCCCTTGGGACGGTCCGCCACCAGCTTGGCTTGGCATTGCTGTCACCATCACCAGGCCGCCATAATTGAGACTGCCGCATTGTCGGCCTGAAGTTGACAATTTACCAACCTAATGCAGCAGCCAAGTAGCTAATGTATGTATGACTCCGTCTACACGGTTCGTGCATGTTAGTAGTTCAATGCGTGATCACACCCAGCCGGTAGATGTTATTCTGCCATGGTCGAGGGTACAAGCAGCAGTCAGACCCTCTGTCAAGTTTCGCCACATTTCACCGGGCGTAGATGTGGTACAAGGTACGGAGTACGGAGTACACCAGGCAACAAACTACATTTTCCCCACTCGTCCCGCGGCATTGGACAAGACAGATACCATCAGCAGCCACCAAGACTCGCCGGCCTGGGGTACGGTCAGCTGGAAAATGATCAAACGGGCCAGTCATCGCCTGCAGGAATGCGAACAGAGTGAGAAAGGACATGACCTTCCTTCCAACGCGCGGCTCGTCTTGATTCACTAGCATGACCCGTCTCCTTAAAAGCATCAGCCTCCCTTCCTGCCACCACAAAACTAGTCTTTTCAATCTATAATGTGTCTCGAGTGCCAAACCAGCTAGTCTTTGTCTCTGATTCAGCAGCTAATATCCTCCACTCGGTGAATGGGGGAAAAGGGTCATGCCAGCTTTGTCCCCGTCCCAGTTGATGAGCTCGCCAATCACCCAAGCCATCGCTGATGCATCAATTCATCTGCACCCGCGAAATGCTTCGAATGTTACTGGACATGGACTAGAGGTTGTGTGTGCCTGGCCCGTTTCTGGGCAATACGGGCCAGGCTCTCGAATACTGTAGGTCGGATTCTCCCCGCCTTTATCCAGAGCCAAGCACTTACAGCCTCAGAGGTTCCCTCTTGGCGTCGATTTAGCAACCTCAGCCACCACAGGTGATCTGTATTAACCGTTTCCACAGATACTATGTCCTTATATCAGCTTGTGTACTAGCACGCAAGGCAGAATGGATTAAAAATGCATGCCTGGCTGCCGCATTGCTGCTACCAGCTGTCGCTGCGTTACATGGAATTGCTCTAGCAGCATTCCACCAGGAAGGTACGTCGGCGCCTCCTTGCTCCCAAATCAATCCTACCTTTTTAGTAGGATGTCCGATACGTTGCTAAATTTGAGGACCGGATAGGTGCCGTTGATTTGGATATTTATGGCGCCTTCCAGCTGTGTGCAATTGGCATTCTGGCTGCTCCTGTCACCGTCAGGTTGTCCAGAACGTATTTTTATGACCCAGGGCGTAATACCATTTTCCTTTGGGCTGGTCTCCTTCTTGCAGGCAAGTTATTTTGAAACCATTTATACCCAGCGTTCTAGGAAGTATTCAGGTTGCCTCGTGTTTTTTACATGGACTCTAATCTAGTGTCATTAATAGGATTGCTCAGCCTAACCGTCGAGTTTTATAGGATACAACCCATCATATGCAGCACAGATAATCATGGCAAGCCTTTGTCACCAGATGCGAACGACTTCCCTTATGCCGCGGCGCCCACATGCAACATGACCTGCGATCCTGACTTGGGACCGCAATCTCCGATGCGCGGTGGTGCTGCGAACAACATATATGTCATCCCTGCGCCAGACAAACTCACGTTTGGGACGGGGACAATTCTTTGCGCAGCATGTTGTGTCCATGCAGTATTATGGCTGGCGTCCATGATGGACAAGATACTGGAAATCAACTGGAGGTCTAGATTTGGCACTAATGTCGACAAAGTCAACGAACTTATTGAGGGCACAAATGGAGCCACCGTAGGTAAGATGAAGTCAGTCAACGACACAATTAGAGTGTTTATGAGCGTTGCCATAGTGCCGGTATTTGCTGGCGCTGGACTTGCCGTACTCATCCTGGGTGAAATCAACTTCTTCTCCAAACAAATGAGGTACCAAAACGAGCCGATGGCAAGTATTGGTGAGTCTGCCCCTAAATTTGCCATACAGCCTCATTAAGATTCAACATCCTCTAACTGCATCGGTAGGTCAATGGGGTCCAATTGTTGGTACAGGGATTGCCATTGTGGGCTCATTGTACCTTTTACTAGCCGCCGATATCGATGCTGTCTTGAAAAAAACAAGCGATGCACCGAAAGAGTGTGGCTGTAAATGCCAACAGCATCGTATACAACCAAGCCGCACATTAAGCAGCAGATGTTCCCGAAGCAAAGAAAGGGATGTAGTTGAAACCTCGTCTCCTCCCCAAGTTGACCATTGTTCCGACTTGCATCATGAAACGTCGAACCGTGCTTCAAGCTCACTTCACGAGACTGACACGCATGGCGAAAGCGGAAGTCGACACAAAGTGGCCTCTACCTTGATTGCCATTGCGGGCGCATTAGGCTCGGCAACTCATGATTCGTTCGATCTTACAAAATTCCGAGACGGAGCTGCCCTTGATTTCCCAGAAATCCCTGGTGAGAAGGAAAGAAACCGAAATCTAGCACACATCAAAGACATTTATAGTAAACGGCTAGAAGAAGACGGTACACCTGCTGTGCTCGCTTCACGATCAAGAGCGAGCAGTTTCACTGGAGCTGGACCGTCGGGTCATGTACTTGATAGCCTAAGGCCGTCACGAGACGCATCGCCAAGACCTGGTGGACGATCTCCATCTCCTCTTCCGTCCTCATCTCGCCCGCGGGCGAGCACATTGCCTGTCGACTCAGGCACACACGAGCTTCTTCCCGTGAATTCTTTACCCGCCAGTGTTGATCTGAACAGGGGCCGGCAAAGATATCGTCGGGACACATTGGAGGTTCCGGTTGCGACCCATTTACGCCCACCTCGAGAATCTTCACCATCAATGCATCATGAGCATGCAGTGGTTTCTACCTCCGCAACACCAGATCACCAACCTCATCCCTTGGCCACGACGACCACCATGACGAATAGCCCGTATAAAGAAGAGCCGGAGCGTCTGATATCCGGTCCTGGACAATCAAATTCTCGCCCAATAGATCGGGATAGTTATTTCCCTTCGTGATATCTTGTAACATTAATAGAGAACTTGCGTCACATGTTCTCCGCGATATATGGCACATGCATCATAGGATCTTTGCAAGTAGGTTTGAGGATTTCTCTACGAATTTTATGGCACTTAACGAGCAAATAGCATGTATTTTTTTATTATTGTTTTGAGCTTCAGCTTCAGATGTACCATTCACCATCTAGATAAGCATATAGGCATACTTGCTTTGAATGCTACATATTTCCGAAAGAGTCCAACATCTGAACTCCTCGCTCGGCCCCAAATGCAGACCTTCCACCTTTTCGCGCATCGTACGCTCCAGAAAATTGCTGAAATAGTCATCAGTAAACTCTCTACAATTCTTTTTCCACGAGTTGTCACAAAGAAAATTGCCTAAACAGTCATGAGGAAGCTCTCTTTGCTATTCTTTTGCCAGGAATACTCCTGAAGAAAATTCTCTGTCCTTTGTTCCTTTCCCTCCACACAGTGATGTCCCGAGTTAGAATAGAGTCACAAAAGCTCCTTTGCACCGCATTCTTGATAACAGTCACCTTGTGCCAGGCACCGGGGTATTTCTCATTCATTGATATGAACAACACGTCTCAAGTGTTGTATGTTGGTCTATGATTCTGCGCTGCAGCCGTCATCTCAGAGACAGCCGACAACGTTCAGCTAGCACCATTAAACGACGGCGCCACGTGAATAGACATACTATCCTCTATGAAAATGGCCATTACCTTTACACGAATACCGAACTTAAAGGCCGCTTAAGTACCTTGGCGATGGCGTATCGAAGGCATCCGCAGTCTCGGCATGTAAAAACACGACGTACGAGATGCGGGGAAGATGGCACAACTAGTCACGCAGGACAGAAGGCGTCTGGTCAAGAACCCTAGCGAAGAGATGCGTCTGGTTGTAAGACGACCTGTAGACAGATAATGCGCAGTGTTTTAGGCGAGTTCAATTCAGGTAAGAATAATGGAATGGAGCAATACTCAAAGGACAGACTGAGGATTCTTACACCGACAATCCCCAATGCCAAGTAGATCAAAACCTCCGCATGATCTCACCATCCATGCTGACGTACAATAAGACCTGATACCTTCTGGGTCTTTGGTAGATCAATCAGCAAGCCATCGACGGTACTAGCCACTCCATTTTCCCTCCCTCCGTCCCGATCGGCCCGGCAACTGCCACCGTCGCAACCAGGCATGGCTGCTCCATCCCTCGGATCGGATTACTAGTATGGCAACTATTCAGTACGAAGCACGGAGCAGAACGACGTACACTACAGACAACCGCGGATACGAATATATCTACTCCGTAATTAGTACGTACGGAGCCGTTGTTATGTTCGAGCCGCCATGATCGGAATCAAGCAATTAGTCACATTGCGCATCACAGGCGTCGGATCTCGACGTCGGAAGCTCCAATAATTACAGCCTGCGCACGCAGACTCGGAAGCATTGAATGCGCAAAAGATGCGAGGGCATAGCACTGTGCGGAGTAGGAAGCATTGTATACGACGGAGCTCGTAGTTTGCCATCATTACCTGTGCCCCACGGTAATGCTGGTCAGTCAAGACGAGACGGCGCTCTCACAACGCGCAGCGTCTGTCTGGGCCACTGCGATTGAGTCGACAGCTTCAATCGTCCACCACCCCCACTTGTCCAAGCTACCTTGAGTTTACCGACCCGCGGTGCGCATGTCAAACTTTGGAGCGAAATAGCCTTATAAGCTTTGAGTGCGTTCTCGCGTTGTTCTGCTTGTTCACCAATTCTGCAACACAACAGTACGTAAACGCAGCTGTTGAAGGAGTTACTCTACAGGTTTGGAAGCTCTATACACGCCACGCCAACGCCGTACTATTACTCCCTGGCCCGCGATCATGGCGAGCTCCGACCACAGCAAGCACGAGGCTCTCCAGCCAATCCACCCCTCCATGGCCGGCAAACTCGACCCTGTCTTCGAGAAATTGTACAACGATAACGTTGCCAACACGCCGTTAAAGCCAATTGACTTGAACATCCTTCGTTCCAAATACTCAGTCCTGTACAGCTACGGCACCGGTCCTGCCCCCGATGTAGGTCGCGTATACGATGAAAAGATTTCCCTTCAAGATGGCACGGGCACAGAGCTCGAAGTCCGAGTCTACGAGCCAGACTCCAAGGGTCCTTGGCCGGTACATATCGACTACCACGGCGGAGGCTGGGGTCTGGGAGACCTCGACACCGAGTCGCACATCTGCAAACACATCTGCAAGAAGGCCGACGTGGTCGTGATAGATGTGGCGTACCGTCTCGTTCCCGAGCATGCCTTCCCCATCGGCATCACAGATAGCTTCGCCGCCTTAAAGTACATCTACACCCACGGCGCCGAGAGGTTCAACATTAAACCCGACAGCATTTCTCTGGGAGGCGTCTCGGCTGGTGCTTGCATTGCGCTGGCCATTGCACACCTCGCACGAGATAACAAGCCCAGCCCCATCCCTCTGAAGCTGGTGGCGGTGGGAACTCCTGTGATCGACGACCTGTCACAGTACCAGTCGGCTGCCGAATCGCCTTTCCCCTCCATGCAAGAAAATGAATGGGCTCCCACGCTGAATTGGGGCCGGCTAGCATGGTTTGACAAACTCAAGTGGTCATCACTTCCTACTGACCCGGAAGAGCACAAAGCGGCCCGTGAGAAGGTTGGGTGGTTTGCCAACCTGCTCCAAGCCCCCAACTTTAAGGATTTACCGAAGACTGTCATCTACACTGCCGGTGCCGATCCGCTACGAGACGAAGGGGAGCGATATGCGCACATGTTGGTGGAAAATGGTATCGAGGTAACTCTGAAACGATTCCCTGGCGTGCCCCATCCTTTCATGCATATGGACAAGGATCTCTGGCAAGCCAGCGAGTTTATTAACATGACAGCAAGAGAGATCCGCCTTGCGCATCACGAGTGTTTAATTTAAGGTCAGCGAGGATCTTGCTGTTGGGGTCTGGAAGGCGACGCGCGGCTGGTGCCAGGCTACCAGGGTCGAGATCTGAATTGTGAAGCGACCTGGCTGCCAAGCTAATGCCTCAAAGCAGCTATCCGATATCAAAGCAAAACTGCTCATGTAAATACCATACGGCGTAATACCGAACGTATAACTGTGCATCCCTCACCGGCTTCCGCTTCCAATGAGATGACCTCTGCGAGCCATCCAGAATCAGAACCGTGAACGTGTCAAGACATCGACTTTGACGCCGTCGGTGTAGGTTTTTAGTACATGCCAGCCCTGGAATGACTTTGTGGTACGGACTACAAGTACGCCGTGACTACTCCAAAACTTGCCTCGTCCCTTTTTGCGTAGTAATGGTTCTTCAAGTCGAAGGGAAACCCCTTGCGCTTACCTGCATAAAAAGACCATAAAAATTGATTCAGCTTGGACCTCAGAACAGTACTCCGTAATCCGTATTTCAGCCGGGTAAAAACGGTACTTACATGCCTCTCCGTTTAATATCCCTTTTGACGATAGCACCTCCGCCGTTAGCACCATCACGCTAACATTCTCACTGGGCAGTTCGAGGGTTCGGCATGGTGCCCCACAATCCGCAACCCCCATGTTGTTCCTTTATGCAGCTTGCTTTTTCTCGCCAAGCCGCGACAATGCGGCTTGATGCAGAATTGAAGGCGTCCTTCATGAAACATGGAGGATTATGGGCAACCCTACCTGCAGAGGTGCGTTGCTTTGCTACTTGGATATCTCGGAAGACCATAGCACGTTAGCGGGGGTGCTTAAACATACAAACATCAGCATGTCCAGCGAACCCAACAGATACCAAATTCTTTCCAGGATGCATTGAGCACCACCATCGTGGCAATGACAGGCCCTGTTCTCACCACCCGGCTAGTCTCCGTTTGGGCCCGATTGACGAGTTAGTTTGCTCACTATCAGGTTCATGAGCCCGCAAGCATCCAACCAAGCGCCTGTTCGTGTCTCTGAGATGCAGTAAGGTGGCACGACCCATTGACAGGGGTCGGTTCCGGAACGGCAAGATGTTGCACAAGGCAGGCGGATTGGCGGATCGTTCAGGGCGTATTACTACAGAAGTGCTCCGTACTATGAATAGCACTGTCGAGGATTATTCGTGAGATGCGGCACGTTTTTTTTTTCCTTTCCTCTTGGCAATCTGAAGTGGGTTGTCGGTATATTTTGTCCTTGCCCACTCACGATATAAAATGGCTTGTGTATGGGGTCAAATACGTGAGATTCTGGTTCTTGTCGTCAGCAGGTCAAGGGTGTCCATGCGGTTTGGCTGCAGCTCTGTGCATGCAAAACAACCCTCCTCGGGCACGTTACCTGCTTTTTGGTAGCTAGTGTGATGAACGATTGCGCGATGGGGCAGTCTGGGCAGTTTGGATGGTCGGCACCCTTGGCTCAATGCCGGGATATGCATGGCGAGCCTGGACACATGCACACAATCCACTAATTAACTGCCCCCCCAACCGGTCGTAACGACGGGGCAAAAGAGCGTCAATCGGTGGATAGAGTAGTATTCCGGTGCGTGCTCCGCAGACAGGACCAAGTGTCTGGGGTGTTTGAGCAGAGCTCGGGCTGCTACCTCATTATTGTCTGTCGGTCCGTTCCCAAGGCTGACTCGACTTGGCGAGGTCGGGGTACAATAGGTCAGGCCGGCTCATGTCAGACAGGAAATATGATATGTACCTGCAAAAGCTTCCATTGTGCACACAAGCCGTCCCACCCAGTGATGCTGAGCGTTCGTGGGTGGTTGTTGAGGTGGCTAGCTCTACTAGCCGGTACTCCCCTTGTCCATGTCCGTCTCAACCAGCATTTCTTTCCCAAGGGAGTTTAAGGTGTGAGAATGCCACTTTTGTGCATATGGTAAGAAAGTCAGCCTGTGAGGAGGCAGCGAATCGTAGTAATGAGATTGGGATGGTAGCGGGGCGGGTAATCAGACTGCTTTGCCAGTGAGACAAGTGAGAGGTCAAATAACCGTTGTCCTGCGAGCTGTGGCAGTTTTACGCTCTCCAAAGCAGCGATATTGTTCAGCCCGTAGCTTGCTGCCGGACTTTCTAACAATTTGGACTGGGATTTTCTTCCTTTTTAGGGGGCTTGTGAGTTGATTCTGCATTGCACGAGCGGAGCTACTTGACGTTAATGGATCGATCACCTAGCGTGTCCGGAGCACTGGGTCGTCCGTGACGAATCGCGAAATGATAGTTGAGCGTGATGGCTCTCCAATCACACGGTTCGAACGCCGTTACCGTTGACGGTGGCGGCAGGGGCAGCAACTACCCACCAGGCCGGAGCTCTCTTGTCCCAGTCAAGCAGTCAACCAGCCGTGCTATTACTATCCCCGTTGAGATTGTCTCTGCATTGTTTTTAGACACCGGTGAGGTCAGCGCCACTGGCCGATATGTCACCAGTTTGGAGACGGAGACAGAAACTCTCTCTGGAAGTGAGCTAATTCATTCGCGCCACTCTGCGCATCTCGATACGCAGTCACAGCCGGTTATCGGGCACCGGAACGCAGGACGTCAGTCCCAAATTGGCGACCGAGTGGCGTCTCGCGTAAAGCGGTGCAACCACAGTGTCAAGAACCATGCCAACTACTACTCTGTACTCGATCGACTTTAGAAGGAGCCTCCTGGTGCTACGACATCCGGAAGTACCAGACCCCTCCCAAACGAGAGCACATGTGGCGCCACAGAGCCTGAAAAACCTTATCAAGAACCAAATGCCTGCAGCCGCACGGAGTATTCCTTCAAGAACCCACATTTTGGTTAAAGGGTGAGATGGGGTAGCAACCACGGAGCACCGCTTCGTCCTCGGCGATTATGCCGGCCACTCCGTCGAATAAGTCTTGCCATGGACACAAGCAAGGTGACACAGCGTCGCGCAGTAAGGTCTCGAATATACTTATATTGCTCCCGTACAGGGTGCGAACACGAACGGAGTGCATTCCGCTGTGTCCTCGGCAGGCAAGAAATAGCTAGTTATGTCGCTCATCCTGCAGCCAAGCGGGAGGGATTCTATGCCGTAAATTAACCTCGCAAAAAGGTGCGCCTGCCCTCGAACCCTCGCTCTGCTCCAAGATGTAATGAGGAGCAACGTCCCATTTTGGACTGGTGCCGCCACTGTCTTCCCGCTACTGCGGATCCCTGACCCCTCCTGTCCTTGGCCGTGTCTCCAGAGTCGTCGACGCTCCACCCAAATCGCCCACGAGGTTGGCCCCCCCCCGACTGGATCCAATCCACAAAATCTCCCCTCGCCGCAAGACGGCATCTGAGATCTCCTTCCTTCACAGCATCGCATACCAAACCTACCTCAAGAGACAAAGCGGCCGATATTCAAGTGCCTCACTCAAGACACAGGCTTCGCTGTTTTCCATATCATATAGAGCCGCCTGGCTCTCGGATCCGAACTTTGCCGAGCTTGCGACACCACAAAACCCTCGGCGGCTGACCCGCCTCAAATATTCCCAACGGTTGCTATCCTGCCCTTCCAGCGCGAGATATATACGACATTTGGATCCAAAATGGGCGTAGATAGTCGACCTGTCTGCCACCGTTGTGCGCAAATCAAGCAGGCGTGTGATGGTAACTTGCCGTGCGCGCGATGTGTCCGCCTCAGTCTTCCATGCCGTGCGCGGAATGCAGTTGGAGCTGATGACGACGCTCAGACTGGCGACATGCCCAAGGCAAGGATACGGAGAGTGCAGACAGGCTGCCTCATGTGCAAGCGACGTAAGAAAAAGTGCGACGAGACAAAACCGCGTTGCGGTGACTGCCGCCGGCTGTGCCTCGATTGCGCTTGGCCGCCTGAGCGTCACGTAAAGTCCAAGCCGGGCACTGAAGTTGCCGATGAACTCGTCAAGAAGGTGGCTAACGGCGACGCTGCCATCGTTACCCCTATACCACCAACGGCTAACAAAATCAAATCGGCACCTGAGCACATAGTGATGCATGATATTCCGATCCGGAATAGCCCTAGCCCTTCACCTAGTTCAGGCAGTGAAAGGCATGGAAGTTACGACAGCCAGAGTCAGCATAGCCATGCGAGCCAAAGCTCACAAGTAGGCTATGCCAGCTATGTTAACTTCAATCGGCCAGTAGATCAGACTCCAGTCATGACTATGGCTACGGCACCCATGGCAATCCCCTCATCCGCTGCGATGCCCGTTACCTCTGGCATGATGGGCGAACTCACTCCAGATATGAGCCCGCATAGACTATCATGGGACCTGTCGACATCGCCACCCGGCTGGCTCGATGCGATCACCCCTATCAGCAGTGGAAGCCCGGCTGCTTCAATAGACTCGAGTTCTCTGGGCCAATCTTTGTCGATCTATGTCCCGCAGTTAATGCCTCAATTACACTCCACTCATGATAAATCTTTACTGAATCATTATTCCACAATCGTATCGTCGATACTGTCGCGCCGCGCCTCCCCGGATAATCCATATAACGGTTATCTTTTGCCTATGGCCCAGTCCAACGATCTGGTTCTTCACTGCCTCCTGGCATTGTCGGCAAACCATTGGCGCAAGCTCCAGCCCGATATGGGCGACCGTGGCCTGCTGCACAAGAGCAAAGCCACCCAGGCTCTAGCAGGACTTCTTCCGCACGTTAACAAGACAAGTGCGGATATAGCCCTGGTAAGCAGTTTACTGCTCTGTATGACTGAGTTGTTTGACGGCACAAGCGAAGGTTGGAAGCTGCATCTAAAGGGCGCTAAGCGTCTGTTGATCACATTACGGAAGCAGCAAGGCGATATGGTGACTGGACACTACAAATTCCTGCTTCGCCTGGCCAGGTTCCTGGACTCTGCTGCTACTACATCGACGTGTCGACCACCACTCATGGGAGATGAAGCCGCCGAGGCTGAGGCTCTCGACAGCTGGTCCGCCACTCCTGACGAAGAGGACTCAGCTGTCTACGGCATACCCAAGGAGCTGTTCCATCTGGTGGACCGTGTCAATACATTAGCTGAACTCCGAAGCACCAGAGTAGATCAAGCTTCCGAAGCCGCCTTCCGACGACACGCCGACGAGATCGAGCATCGGATCAATAACTGGTCGTACGAATACGGCGGCATGTCGCGAGCAGTGTCCACTCTCACACCCGCTAACGATGATGTTATGCATGCCACACTCGCCTTTGAATACGCCATTCGGCTGAGACTACACCAAATTGTTGAGGGTTATGAGCTGACTGACCCAAAGGTCGGAAAGTATGTTGATGGCATTCTTGATTGCGTCCAAAAGATTCGTTACGGTAGCCCTCTTGAGCCGTGCATCCTCTTCCCCTTGGTTATGGCTGGTGGATCATGCTGGAAAATGGAGCATCGCGTGATAATCCAAGACAGACTATTAGTCATGGAACGAACTTGCGGTTTTGGCTACATTTATAACGCCAGGGATCTTGTTGAGCGCGTGTGGACAAGAAGAGATCAGTCAGAAGGTACGGGAGCTATTGTAAACTGGGCTCGAATCCGCTACTACGAGATGCATGGTCTCGTGGTCTTTTAAAAGGGATGAATGGTATCACAATGCGCGTGGCATGGATTCCATTCTGATGCCAATCATGTGCGATATTTTAAGATCTATCACCAGGTCATACGACATAAGCAGGAGAGCATGACGACAGCCCGCTCAGACACCGACGTCTGTGCCACGACTCTTTTCGACCAACTGTGCCACATGAGCATGCATTTCATAGCCACAGACCTCCTCAATCGTCAGTTTTCCCGGGCGGTCATTCGCGCTGCTCCAACCTATCCGTTCATTCAGATCTACTCTCGCTCGGCGACTGCTATCCTGCAGTCGGGTGGCGCGAGGCTTGCGCTCAAGCTCATACAAGCTCAGTTTTTCTGCTATATTGAGATAGGCATATTTTGGGGAGAACAGAATTCCGAGAGCTCCTGCATCCTCCATGGCCATGCAAGCACCTTGAGACTGATCTGGCATCATGGGATGGGCTGCATCACCCAGAAGGCAACATTTCCCCGTTACCCATTGCGGATACGGATCGTGATTGTACAGGCGCCACATCTTTATGTCCTCCGCGTTGAGGAACAGGGTTTTTAGCCTCTGGTCCAGATCAGGGAAGGTTGCGGCGAGGTTCTCTCCCGTGGTGGAAATGTTCCAGCCATCTTCGTTGAGATCATTCTTCTCCGCGGGATAGAAGCAATAACAGCTCACAATGTCATGGTCGGAGCAGGCACTCATGACGATTTTGTCAATTCCGTTGCCTCCCCAAAACTGAATGGCGCTGTTCTCAGCAAATTCTTGCAGGCCAAGCTCTCGAAGCTTGTCAGCATGGATGACACACCGATAACAGCATGACGTGGACGGTGTGAAATGCGGAATGACTCCAAGCTTCTCTCGCATTTGGCTTCGAATGCCGTCGGCACAAACGACGACATCATGTGTCACCATGACACCGTTCTCGAAGGTGATCCTGCCAGCAACAGGATCTAGGTCTACCGCCTTATGCCAGACTTTGAGTTGAGCAGGCGTTCCTTTGCCATCATCAGATGTGGCGACATGCTTCAGATGCTGGTGGAGATCAATTCGGTGGAAATTGTTGTAATCCGTTCCAAAGCGCTCCCGATAGTCTCCAAGCGGATATGTTCCGAATACCTCGCCAGTTTTCCAGTCGTGTCTGATGAGGTCCTTCAAGATAACTGGCTTGGCCTTGGAGATATCCACCTCCCATTCTTCGAGGAAACGGGATCCATTAGATGCACAAGAGAGCGATGCACCTACTTCGCCTCCAAAGTCGTATCTCTCATATATAGTGACCTGATGACCGACCCTGCGCAAAGCTATTGCGGCAGACAGGCCACCTAATCCGGAGCCCACAATAGCAATGTTGTAGGTGGGGTGTTGTTGAAGAGGAACTGAACCCGGCATGGTTCTGTTCGTTGAATGAAGATTTTCTGTCCGTTGTCCAATAGGGTTTCTTGGTAATGTTTGGAAGGTTTTTTTTGTGGTTGCGAATCTGCTGGCTCAGTTTCTTTGTGTAGCGACCTCAGCGTGTGTTATTCATGATATTCTGTAATGTTGGATTAGGGATGTCTCTCGGCATGGATGAAGGAGAGGAGTAAGGATACAAACACGATAGAAGAATTGGGTGACGGAATAATGAACATTTATCTTGCGCCTCAAGTTCCGACCAGTACCTCTCTTATAGTGAAGTCATGATTGTTGACACGGTCTGTTTGAAGTGCTGTCTGGCGAGTTCAATTCCTCTAGGCGAAGTGAAGTTGAACTAAGCCCAGAGAAGCAATTAGCTAGAAATCCGTCATTTGGGGTTTGAGGCCCGAAGACGCTTCAGATCGGTCTCTTGGTGGTGCGCGTACGCGCTTCGTCGCTTCGATCTCGCAGTGAGGAGTGGCGGGATGGTGGAAAAAGCCACGAACCGGGCTAAACCAGCTATATGTGCATCGAGTCGGGCATCTGGGCACATTCCACTTCGGACATTTCTCAATTCATGCAATGGATGGAGTCATTCAAATGCAAGTAATCACATTACTGCGCAAAGACCTCTTCCGCATTGGCTGTGTTGTTTCCGCGGCGTGCTAAAAGCGCGGCAGTCAGCTACCGGGCGAGACACTGGAGATCCGACGGTCACGTCTCCGGCCGAGTGACGGGGTTGCATGGTGAAGCGCTCCGCACATGACGGTTGATGCATGCTGCAAATGTCATACTCCACAGACAAAAACCAGTAAAGAGCCCCAACTATGTATGTCGGCAGATCCAGACTGCCAGAATCGTACGGGGGACGGGGGACGGGGAACCTCGATAGCATTGGCGACCCATCGACCCATCATAATGGCGATGTATCGGATAACGATCTGAAGACCAGGGTTCTTGTTGACCGCGCTCCGAAGCAAAACACCGCACAAAGCAAAACCTAGGAGCAAATGTGAAGGAAGCAGGCTAACAGGGTAGCCGCGGGTCCTGTATTCGCGACGGCGCCGCGGGAAAGGAGGAGGAGATCGAAAGTGGGCTGTTTTCCCCGTCTTCGATAAACGTGGCAATGGTTCTATCGTTTCATTCCTATGCCCAGCAGGTGAAACTGATATCAAATAGTAGTGTCGGATGTTTCGCCAGCCAATATTGGCATACCGCAACCCAAGCTTCCGACATAGCCTTGGCGATTTCAACAGCGGCGTATGTACGGAGTACGTACTACCCGATATCCAAGGCAGTGCCTAGTAGAGTTCGTTAAGCATGTTGAAACTAAGGGGCTTGGTAGTCGTATGTACCATCTTGCTTTGTCAAGGTCTGCCGTCGGCAAGGGAGCTATAGATTGGGGAGGGAATAAGGAGGTCGGCCAGGTGACAGGAATGAGTTTCTTTTGGAGCGGTCTAAAAAGAAAGCATGCCTTCTGTCTTGGTGATACGACTGCTTGTCGTAGTTCGAAAAGGGGCAGAGCATATAATACAGAAGCCCTGTGCTCGACGTTTTCTCCCTGGGAGATAGGAATATTTTGGGATTGTGCTCTCTGTCGATTCTGAAAGCCCTTTTTATTGTTCTCTCCCATCCATTGATACCGTTGTTAAGTTCGGCGGTCACTGGACACTTGCGTCAACTCTGGTGTCTCGCTGCAAGGCCTGATCATGTTGTCATTTATGGATAAAAAGGCCATGGACAAGGAGTCAAGTCGCGAGGCATCGAGCCAGTCTGAGCTCGAAGATGCGTCCGCGGATCAACTTCGAAGGGTAGTCCGAAAGGTTGACTGGGCTGTCATGCCCTTGATGTTTCTTTGTTACTTTCTCCAGTTTCTCGACAAAGTTCTCATCAATTATGCCAATATTATGGGCATAGCCAAGAGCCTCAAGTTTGGCGATGGCAACGACTTCTCCTGGATGGCAACAGCCTTCTTCATCGGTTACGCCGTTGCCGAGTTTCCTCAAGGGTACTTAATTCAGCGATTCCCAGTAACAAAGGTGCTCGGTGTGAATGTCATCTTATGGGGTGTCGTTATATGCTGCACCACTGTAACGCAGAACTTCCCTGGCGTAGCGGCCGTGCGTACGCTCCTGGGTATGTTTGAAGCTGTCATCACCCCCGCGCTCATCATGATCACTTCTCAGTGGTATACGAAGAGACAGGCAACACCTCGAACCGGTATCTGGTACTGCGGTCTGGGAGCCGGTCAGACCGTCGGGGGTCTCATATCCTGGGCTGCGCAACACGGGTCGACAACCGGGCCATTCGAAAGCTGGCGCATTATGTTTGTTTCCGTGGGGGCATTTAACCTCGCCGTTGGTGTAGCCGTGACATTTTGGCTACCCAACGGCATCCGTGAGGCCAAGTTCCTCAACGAGGAAGAAAAGAGAGTGCTTGAAGAGTCTCTCACGCGGGACCAATCTGGCAACGGGACAAAGGTCTTTCAACTTCGGGGGTTGCTCGAAGCGGCAACTGACCTGCAGGTCTGGCTTCTCTGCCTAAACACCATTCTCATCGTCATCCCTTCTGGCATAATTACAACATTCTCCGCCACCCTGATCGCCGGATTTGGGTACAAGCCCAAGACGGCAGCGCTGCTGAACATGCCATCCGGCGCAGTCTCTGTCTTGTCTACGCTCTTGGGAACATATGCAATTCTCTACAACTTCCCCCGTTGGCTTGCCATCAATCTCCTCCTGGTGCCGACCCTCCTCGGCGCAGGTCTCATGTCATTTTACTCCAAGTCGCCGGCCGGGGCACTGGCCGGGATTTACCTTATCAATTTCGACGTGGCCCCGTTGGCTCTCATCTATGCACTCGTAGGAGCCAACACGCAAGGGTACACCAAGAAAGTCGCAGCCAACGCTGCCGTCGCTATATCCTTCTCTATTGCCAACATCATCGGCCCACAAACTTTCCGTAAAGAGCATGCGCCGCAGTATCTGCCCGCAAAGATTACTGTGTTTGGGGTCTGCGGAGGTGCCATGCTCGTGACGGTTTTACTACGAATCTTATATGGCTGGCGGAATAAGCAGACAGAGGCGGCACGCAGGGAGGAACTGGAGGCTATTGATAGGGGGGATGCAAATGCCACTGTAGTTGAGGAGAAGATGACAGATCGAACCAATCCGGCGTTTGTGTACGTGTATTAACGACAATATTTGATCTCAGCACCACTCTTTGTATCCGTTTTAAGTACTGTATCGTATTCATGTCATGAGGATAATATTTTTCAAGGCATTGCTATGGTTTCTCTTTTTCGCTTCGGTCATTAACTTACGAGTCATGCTTGTTTTGAATTCATATACATGTTGACGCTTTGCTCGACCCTCGAACCTCCTATACTCGACACCCTCTTGAATCCAAATAAGTTTTCACCGATGTCATGATGTAGCCTTCCATCCTGTCTGATCAGCTAATTCAAAAATCCCCTTTATACCAAACTCTTCTTATCCGCCGGGCATTCCATGCGGTAAGAGCCGAGATTATGGTTCTAGCCAATGGGTGGTTTTCCGCCCTGACCGAAATTATGCCTCAAAGATGGAACTGAGCTACTGTAGGCAAATTATGCCGCGGCGTCGCATAGCAAAGTGCATGTCTGCTACTCTGTACAAAGATGACGACTTAATGGAGCAAATATGAAGAGCCTTTGATTCAGTCCACAATGCGCTGTTGCCGGGTGTATCGGAGCTGACCAACAAGGCCACGGAAAGGTTGATGACCGGCATGGCAATCCGCCAAGATACGGACATTCAACAATCGGATGTCTGCTCTGTACAAACTAACTAGTTATTGCAAAGGCCGAGAAAGCTGCGTATGGGGCGTGAGCATGTTGTCTGCGCAATGTCCTCATTAAAGCCAGGCATTGGCTCACTATGGGCTGGTAAACACGTCACAATGAAAATATTCAGACAGTTGCAAGATGCGACGTGCGGTGGGCCTCGAAGGGACCGCGGTGCCGATTCCGATACCCCGCGAACCCAAAAATGAGTTATCAGATCGCCGTCAAGGGTATTATTGTGAACGTATGTACTCCGTACAAGACATGTCTAATTGGCGAACTAGGAACTTTTTGAAGGCGAGAAACAACGCCGCCTACAATGCCCCGGTCGATGTCAGCCACGCTGGGGAGTTTTCATTTCTTAGCTTTGTTCGCTGTGCTATGCTGTGCGGAGTACGGAGTTCAGTACGGAGTACTCCGTATACGCAACAAGGCGCTGTTCAATGACTAAGTACTTTTGCTGCAAGTCAATGATTGTACCAAATACGCCAAGTTACTCACCAACTACTGCAAGTATACGTACGTGGCAGTGGAAAACGGCCAGTTCGCTGGCAGCTAACTAGTTAGTTATTCCGCAGTCTGGGCGATAGTTAGTAGCTTTTTGCGACGGGTAGGTGCGCCCCCTTCCGCCTTCCGCGGTCATCTTTAATCAACTATCGCTCCTGCCCACCAGGATGGCTCTAAGGAGGGGTAGGGCAGGGCAGCTGCAGACAGCCGAGACAACTGCCTGGGCATTTGATTATACTCGTCCGCAAGGCTTGCATTCCGACCTGCGTGGTGGCTTCACCAAAAGCAATGAACCGGCGCATCCGTTCCGGTTGTTGGCTAGAGGAAACTATGGCACATACAACGCAATCCACCGTGTACCGTTGCCGCAGCGGGGTCGCTATCAACAAAATACACAAAGCTTTGCCAAGATGGGGAAATATTATCCGCCGGCCGCAAAGTCTACCGATTCTCGTGGTCGACGCGAAGCATTCGTCGCATAGCCATGGCCAATGGGGCCGGACCACCTGACATGTTACTCTGCCATTCCTGTGTACAAAATATGCAACCGCCATCATCGTCACGATAATGCAGCCGCGGGGCAAGCAGGTTTGATCCCCAAGATGCCCGTGGGGGAATAAGCAACACACAGTGCATCCGAACTTCAACAAGACAGAAATGAAAGATCAACAACGGCCTTGTACATGGTACATGATCGCGCGGCCTGTATCGGAACTTGGCCGTTTGCTCCTTCTCGCATGCCCACGGCAGAAAGGGTAACGTCCGGGCTCAGTATTGGCTTCAAGATCACAAGCAGCCTACTCGGTACTCCGTACGTTGCTGGACTTTCGTTCGGCGCGTGTCATTGTATTGCACAGTTCAAGCCCAGTTGTGGTTTCACTGAAGTGCCAGGGCGTCGGCTGCATTTCAGCCGCAAGCTCTTTCAGAACCGCGGACAGACAATGGTCGAGTCTGGTCTCGTTTCAGTGTCTAGGAGCTGTAAAGAAGTGTCCGTTGATTGGCACAGACTAAGCCGCTAGATTGCCTATTGTTCTCTATACTCAAGCCTTTCCGTCGGAAGACTGGAGCCCGAAAACTATAGTTTCTAAAAGTTGGCCGATATGGCGGCGACGCTACAAGCGCCTTGCTTAGGCATGAGCTTCCAAGCCAGAACCGAGGGGACCGCCCAGGGCCACCACCATGACGAAATGTGGGCTATGGCGCGAAGACGACAGCTACGACTGGAATCAATGGGGCACAATCTGGAATAGCCCAACAAGGTGCAATAACAACTTGTTGCTTTTGCTCAGCCCTGAACTTGCAACGCCCAGTGCAGTCGAGCTTGGCCTTGGCCGCATGCACCATGCTTTTGCAGTACATTGCTTCGGTAGAGCATAACTACTGATCACTTCGTACGGAGAAATCGGTTTGTTATATCGGGAGGCATTTTTCAGTGACAGTTCTATATTTGTCTCAACCACGGTCAGGGTCGGATAAGGTCACATTAGCTTGTCTACCTGTGCGACTCCAGATTTTCTAGTTCTGCTTGCTCACACAAGAAGCTTGGCAGCTTCCACAAAGGCTCTGGGCACATGGGGGGTGCAGCCAGCCAAACAGCGCCCACGTCATGTCCACCGCCCGGCTCAGAGCTTGGTGATTAAGCCGGACTTTCGGACCCGATGAATGGTGACCTGCCATCCACAAGCAGCCTTTGCCCGAAGCAGCTGAGATGGACACCACCGTTCGGCCAAACAGGACCTCTGCTGGACTGGGGCTTCGGTGGATTGTATCAAGGCCACCCCACTGACAGCTCCAGTATTCGAGAGCAACGAGTTGTGGCCGCTGGTTGCGACGGCTGCAGACAGGGATCTAGTCAGCCAAACTATCCAATACGGCACTAGGATGGCCGGTGGTTGACGGCTCCAGGTCCTTAGTGCAACAACTTTCTCGACAGACGTCGCAGCTTGTATACGGCGGTTGCGCATTGTACTGTAAAGTCGGCGTTCTTACAGTACCGTCGCCAAAGCCAGGGGGTTGTTCTGCTCCTCTGCTGGCGATTATCCCATATGTACTCCGTAAACGAGCAATAACGAGAATATGGTGGGCGCATGACTCTTGGAATTCGCACCACCGCGCAAAGTATACCCCAGCACGGAGTAGAGTACCCGCTGGGCTTGGTCCCAGGACCTTGGTTTGAAAGCGCTTTGAAAGCGCTTTAATTCTTAAGAAAGCGCGACTCCGCAAGAGTACGGAGTAGACTTCAGAGAAATGAACTAATATCCCGCCATGGTGTAGTTGCTTATTAGTTCTTGGCCTTTCGTCCCCGTAACCTTACTTAAACGTTCGGTGCTCTCACCTCGACAAGTGTGGTGCTGGAGTAGCTCGTTCCTAGTTGTCGTATCAACTTTTGTTCTCTTCGCCTTGTCACGTCACTCCCCACGGCAAACATCAAGCTTTCAGCAATGCCTTCCAGGATTGCTTGCCCCGTGAAACCGCCGGCTACTATCATCGTAACCGGTGCCAATGGTTTTATAGCTCAGCATTGCATTTCTGCATTACTCAAGACGGGTTACCAGGTTATAGGCACCGTAAGGACGGCGGCCAAGGTTGAGCCAGTCATTGCCACCCACAATTCACATCCCAATCTTCAAGTCGTGGTCGTGGAAGATATTACTTCATCAAGATGTTACTTAGAAGCCTTCCGGGGCTTAACACCCAGCGCGATCCTTCACCTGGCAGCCCCGTTCCATTACCATGCGAGCAATTACGAGAGGGACCTGATGGTCCCCGCCGTCCAAGGGTCGACTGCAATCCTCGAGGCAGCATCACATATCAAGAGCATCCAGCGGGTTATTCATACCAATAGTTTTGCCTGCATTTACGACGCCGCGGCCGGGCTGTGTCCCGAAAAGACATACACCTCAAAGGATTGGAGCCCACTTACCTACGAAGATGGAGTCAATGCAACAAACGCTCCTACCGCTTATCGGGCAAGCAAGACGGCTGCTGAAAAGGCAGCGTGGAAATTCATGAGCAAAGAAAAGCCCGGGTATGATCTGGTCAGCTTGTGCCCGACGATGGTCTTCGGCCCTTTCTTGCCAGGATCCAAGCCCAAGGCGATTCAGGATGTCAACACAAGCAACCTCATGGTGTGGTCTGTCGTCTCTGCAGGCAAGGACCAATCCGTTCCTCCCACCAAAGGTCCCTGCTGGGTTGATGTGCGAGACGTAGCCGACGCTCATGTCAATGCTCTTCTTGTACCTGAAGCCGGCGGTGGCCGCTACATGTTGTGCCAAGGCGTCTATTGCAACCAGGAACTCGCCGACGTTAGCCGCAAGGTGACATCAAAGTACGCGGAAAAGATACCCGTCGGTGAGCCTGGCAAGAGGGAAAGCCATAGCCATTTCAGCATTGATGCCAGTGATGCCGAAAGAGTTCTTGGCCTGAAGTGGAGGAATTTAGAGGACTCTTTGGGAGATCTCGTACCTCAACTATTCGAGATTGAACGGAATCAGATTGCAGCATGATGTGGCGTTGCAAGCGTCCTAGTTAGCGTGTGGTTTATGGTTCTCTCCATCTGTGCTTAGAGCGGGTTCGGTTGGGTTGGTTTTCATGCTCATTTAAAGTTACTAATACCCACAACGGGTGTGGGCGGCGACGCTTAATCTTTTTATCAAAATTTGTCATGAGCGGAAACGATTAATGAACAAATATAAAAACACTCTTGGGACTTTTACTTTAATTCGTGCATTGGAGTCGTAACGTTTACGTAAACCAACATTGGTTGTACAGTTCGGCGCTGGGTTAGGTGGGTGATTGACTACAAGATGAACAGCGAGCTACCCTAGGCAGCTATCCCACCAGAAAGTGTAATTCCCCATCCCGGGTGTATATAAATTGTCGGGCTATCTTGCATGCTAGGGCAGCTCTCTCTTGCTGGCCATTTTCGCTATAAGCTTTTTCTCTGCAGTGATTTGTTTGGAAAAACAACTCGTTGCATGATCAGTGGCAGAGGACGTGCCAAATAAACATCTAAAGCAACTGCCCATTGACTCTGACCCAACCCTATGGAAACGTTAGGCCGTTCGCTATGATAATAAATGGACATGCCCAACTGCAGTAGACAAAATAAGTAAACAAAAAAGGATGGCCATTGGCTGCGTATGTAAATCGCCTCGAACCCATCGTGCATGCCATACCTATTAGATCAAGCGGGTACCTTAACCGAATGATGATGCGTAAACATGCTGTGGAGACTAACATAACGGCTTATGAGTAATCCAGACAGATGCCACACACGAATATAAAACCTGAACGTTTCGTGACTAGGTGGTGGCCACGGACGTGCTGTGACTTTCCTGTCTGTTGACTTGTAACAACGGGGGCAACGATGCATGAGAAACTCTGGCGGGAAGAGGCACACGTCTCTGCCCATCGCGCGGCTCAAAAACAAAGCGGTTGGCGCATTGTTGTCATATCAATTGTCGCCTCGTTGTGGATGGTATCATCTTGGCGATTCCTTGCCGGATCAAAGCCAAACATCGGTCCTGCAAAACCAGAGGTTCGCAGGTATCCAGGTGAAAAGATCCAGTGGGAGCCATGCGGCAGTATCGATGACCATGAGTTGGAATGTAGCGAGATAAGCGTCCCCATGGACCAGTTCAATGCCACCAACTCGGGAGACAAGACGTTCGAGATTCCCCTCATCCGTCTGCGCGGCAAAAACGCTACGGAAAACATGGTGCTGAATCCCGGCGGCCCCGGGGGCGGCGGCATTGGGTTCGTGCGTGAGTTTGGAAAGCAGCTCAATGTGATTGTTGGCGAAAACTACCATTTGCTTAGCTTTGACCCCCGGGGTGTCAATTCGTCGAGGCCCCTGGCTGCTTGTTATCCCGACGAGGAGACCAAGACGAAATTTCACTTCTATAGAGACGGCGACCTCGTTCGTGATAGCCCGAGGCGATATGCCTGGAGTACGAATTATGCCAAAGCGTGCGCTGAAAATATGGGGGAGCACGGTAAGTATATGAACACGCCTCAGACAGCGGCGGACATGAATAGTATTCTTGATGCCATTGGCCAGCAAGACATGGTCTATTGGGGGTTTTCGTACGGATCGTTACTGGGACAGACCTATGCTGGGATGTACCGTGAACGGTCCAAGAGGGTTATCATAGATGGAGTCGTCAATCAGTTTGAATGGTATACTGAGCCTATACTTTCCATGGACTATATCGACACATACGCTGTCGTTGAGGGTTTCTTTGACGAGTGTTTCAAGGCAGGCGACGACTGCGCCTTGGCAAAACTCGGAACGTCCGCGCAACACCTCAAGGAAACGGTCTTCCACTTCATGGATCAACTGGCAGATGCGCCTATCGCTGCGTACGAAAACGCCTCTACCTACGGCCTCATCGATTACAACAATCTCTGGATTGATGGCTTCTTCCGCGCCACCTACAAGCCCTCGAACTGGCCAACGTTTGCACAAACAGTGGCCAATCTCATGAATGGAAACACCACCGACGCGTTAATGTCATTTACGTTTTCGACGTTTGCCAAGATCCAGGGCGACGCTACGGATGTGGTGGCACTCAATGACGGCGCATCAGGTGCCAAGTTCTGGCCCCAGGGACGACGAGAGTTCCTCGACAAGATAATGCCTTACTATAAGAACTCGTCTATCGCGGCGTCCACTAATAGGATGTACTCTGCTAAGCAGCAGTGGCTCATCCCGCGAACACATGACTACGTTCCTCGGAGGGGTGTCGAGACTGCGCATCCGCTGCTCATTCTGTCGACTACGTATGACCCTGTGTGTCCGCTGGCGGCGGCGAGGACGGCTAACGATGCGTTTGTGGGATCCAAGTTGGCGGAGTTGAAGGCCTATGGGCACTGTTCGTTGGCCATGCCGTCACTGTGCGTTGCGAGACATGTTCGCAATTATTTGCGGGATGGGACGTTGCCTGAAGAAGGGGCAACGTGTGAGGTTGATGCTTTGTACTTTGGGAAGAGGAATATGATGGGGAGAGCTGAGAAAAAGGTCTTTGAGATGGATGTGGAAGAGGAGGAAGATGAAGAAGATGATGAAAGGGTTTTACAGGCGCAGATGGAGATTGGAAGGGGGATGGAGTGGTTGCGTAGTCGGTGATAATGGGATTGGCGACTCTATACGTTGGATTAGCAGGTTGATATGTTAATAAGAAAAAGGAGCAGCATTCCGGGACTGGCACAGGATTTTAAAAGTATGGTGAATCTCGAGTTGTATGACATGTTGCATTTTGTGATCTGTATGATGCCATGATTGTTGGCAACCCCAGCTTCAATCTACTCATGCTCGGTACGAGGAAAACGAAAGGTTTACAGCGTACTCCACACCGAGTATGGCTTGACTCATCTCGGCGAGCGCTTGACCTCCGGTCTGATCCGGCATCTACTAAAATAAAAAGCTAGAAACCGAAAAAGCAAGCCAAGATGGACGGAATATAGTCTTTACATCCTGATCTTTTACCTACGAACAATACGATGGACAACGCAGCCAAAGTCCCCGACGCCTCGGCTCTACAGCTCCTGGAATCGCTCCCCCAGGTTCTCAAACCAGTGCGACTACAACGCAGCAGCGAAGGCGGCGAGCATATCGTCTGGATTGTCAACGACTCGCTGGTCCTCCGTCTGCCGGTCGAGCAGACCGACACGAGCACCCTGCTCCGGGAAAAGCAGCTACTGGATCTGATCCGAAAGGACGGTGGCATTGCAAGGTTAATACCATGGTGCGTTGGCATAGGTTCTTGGCCGTCATGCCGCAACTGGCAATATGCTCTCTATCACAAAGTAGAGGGCATTTCTGTAGAGCATGCGCCGGAAGCAGTCACGAACATGACGGAGGATGACCTGGTGGCGTTTATGACCTCTTTGAAGAAGGCGCCCGTCGAGGAAGCTCGCAAGATGGGTGTTCCGACCGGCGAAACCGTGAACGATGATCAATTGATTGTGGCTGCGTTGGGCGCTTTGCGGAGACTAGAGGCCAACGATCAATTGCAAGCGTCAGCTCTGAGGAAAGTGAAGCTTGTGGTCCCTATGAATCGGCATGACTTGGATACATCTACGTCTACAGAACAGGTTCTCACGCATGCAGACCTCAAAGGCGAACATATATTTGTTGGCCGTGATGGTCGTGTCACGGGCATTATCGACTGGAGCGACGCGCAGATTGGATGCCCGTCGTTCGACATATCTGGTTTGGCGATATCAGTGGGTGCGCGGATGGCGGCTCGGGTGGCGCGCAGAGTTGGCTACTCGGCTGGAATTGTGTCGAGGGGATTGCTGATGGCGAGGAGCAACAGTTTGGTGTATTTGGACGAAGTGATGAATGCGGGTAGTGATTATCCGGAGTGGTTGATCAGGAGGCAGCTGGAGAGGGCTTGCGAAGATGTTGAGGCTTCGTAGGTGTTTATAGACTCGGGGCGTCTGGCTCATTAATTCACAGCCTCCTTGGTCTGTCTGCGATGGATGTGGTCACAAAACATAGCAAAGTCAGCCCATGATACGATTAGTTCCAATGCTGTCGCTCACCGCCTGGGGAAAGCTGGACTATATGACCGTGATGGCCGCAGCTCCTCTCGAATCCAGATGATTACATATCACCCTTGTCTCCGCAACCTGTCCAAACATGAGGTCACCGGTTTGTAAGCAGCATCGATGGATATTCTCGTTGCGTCTCATTCTAAGTCCGTTAACCCCGACCGTCATTACGCTTCGTTTGGGCTTGCAGTCCAATAATTCTAGTCCCTGCAATAACGGGATAATTTTACCGGGCTTCACATAGTCACTGCCAGCAACCAACACTCATAACTCAGCCAAGCTGACTCCATAGGCTGTATCAACATGATTGTGGGGCCTGGCTGTCCGCCCCGTCGTGCCTATTGTCTTAGCACTTCACGTCTATTGTGCCCCGCCTTGACGTCGTCGACGTGAATCGAGTATAAATACTAGCTACCCACGACGCATATTGGATGACACCTCAAATTCTCTACTAGGCTCTCTCTGCTCTATCTACACCCTCAATCGAACAATTAAAACATTTCCTGAACATGGCTTCTCTCGCAAAGACAGTTGTTGCAACCGGCTTCTCTTCTGGACTGGTGAGCGCCAACGACGACCCTCAGTTTAGTTTACAGGCTAATTGTTCCCGTGTGGAAAAATAACAGGGCTTCGAAGTGCTGAAGCAGCTGTTGGAACAGGCTACTGCGTATAATATTATCCTCGGCGCCCGAGACACCAAGACTACCAGCAGTGCTGTCGAAAAGCTGCAGTACGACCGCACCGCAAATGGCGTCACTGTCCTGCCAGTTGACCTGGCTGATCTGAAGGGAGTCAATTCGTTTGCTAAGCAAACGTTGGACAAGGTCGGCCAGGGCAAGATTGATTATTTGTTGTTGAATGCAGGCATGTTCAGGGCAGCAGAGGAGAAGGGATCGCATGGGTCGAAGTGGTGCGAGGCCGCTGTGGTGAATCACTTTTGTGAGTTGTGATGATGTCTTCTTCCCTTGCGGAGACAACACTCTGCATCCGGACGAAACAACTAATGCGGGAGACGACACAGCTCAGCACTATTTGATGCACTTACTGCGCGAGAAGCTTGTCGCCTCCAAGTCCCGAATCGTCGTTGTCTCGTCAGGTGCTATACGCAATGTTGAGGATCCTAGTACGTCACCTCCTCCGCCTCCCAGCCATGACAGCTTGCTCAAAGGAATGGCCGTGAGAGCTAACAACCCATGTAGGCACTATTGAGGAATCGCTCAAGGCCGGCTCCGGAGCTGACGGAATGCGCGTCTACGCATGCAGCAAATTCACACAACTTCTCGGCGCGCACTGGTGGCGACGCCAGCTGAAGGACCAGTGCACAGTCGTTGCCGTATCGCCAGGACTAATTCCCAATACTGGCCTTGGGCGAGGCACCGAGATGAAGATCTCAGAGAGTGCGCCTGATGCGAAGACGATACCGCAGGGTGCTTCCAATATTCTGCAAGCAGCTTGGCGAAGTGACTTCCCCGAAAACCCGGATCGTATTTTTCTGACCAGTTGGGGAGAGTGGTGGGATCTGGATGTGATTGGGAAGAGCGTGGACAAGGAGCTTCAGAATAAGTGGTGTCCTACGAAGGAGGATTTGGAGAAGGATGCTGGTATCGTTTAAGATAGTTAGACACGAAGTATTATACGATGTGAGCATGACATCATCATGATAGAATTGTGTAAAATCAGTGACGAAAAATCATGAAACAGAACCGGTGGGTGTATGATCCTGTCTATTCCCTACCAGTACCGACCAAGATGGCCGTATTAAAAGATTGCTACCCCATTTGGTGGACTCGCAACACCGCCCGGGACCTGGAGAATATTAGCCTCACCATCTTATTCGGAATCCTAGAATCCTTACTTTTAGAGGCACACTGCTGAAGAAGAAACTCCATCTATTTCTTTTCTTACACTCCGCGCTCAGCTCTTCCAAGTCGAAAAGTTCGCCAATCGGCATTCCCCATCCCGCCAAAAGCCACTGGTGCAACTGAAAGTCCGGGTTCTGGCACGGCCACGCCTCCATGGACGGGTGGTCTCCCGCAATCGCGGCAAACGAGTGATCCCAGATCCAGCGAAGCATTTCCTCCGAGGATTCAACCCCGATAGCAGGAGGGGGGAGTGTTTCTGCCAGCGCTGCGCGTTGTTCGCTCGAATAATCCTGATATCCTCTCGTCCAGCCAGTGCGGATAAAGAGAATATCCCCGGCTTTGAGTTTTGTGCCTTGGCTTGCGGCGACTTCTTGTAGAGTAGATGACGGGATGGACACCGTCTCGAAGGGCTTGATTTGTATTCCTTGTCCATCTGCCCATGCGGCATAGTCAAGAAGAACGCCGCGGCCGACAATGCCGCCTTTCTCAACCCAAGCTGGAAGTGTCTCGTGAGCCCATCTTACATTCATCACAGGCAATTGATTGAGAGAAAAATTGAAGATAAGGGAAGTCATACCGTGAATTCCATTCTTGTTTGTATTCATGACATCATGCTGCGTTACGCCATTGTAATAAACCTTTTCCTTCTGGTAGCCATAATGTCGGAGCCCATCCCACTGCGAACTGCTCTGCGTATTCAATATCAGCTCATCGTCATTGACTGTCCTCGGCGTCTTGTGCTTGATCGTATGTTCAATTGCCCGACGGCCAAAGCACGGCGGTGACATGCTGTTGAGATACCAGTCTGTAGATACTCGGACTCCGTCCACAATCTCTCGCGCGGCGCTGGCTACATTCTCGGGTGTTAGCAAGTTGAGAGTGCCGCATTGGTCATTGTCCCCGAACAGGCCCCAGGCATTTCCGGGAGGGCCGTCCTTTCGGAGGGGCAACTCATTGAACGAAGGCCTGGGCGGCATTATGAAGAAGACGTGTGTGTAAGCTTTGATAAATTGATGAGATGGGAGTTGGGAAAGTCACGACTTATGGGCTTTGTGCGTAGTGCCAAGAGGGGGAAGCCGATGAGCTGAATCGTGGAGGTCGGAATTCCCCACATTCGGCGGGATGATCGAAGGCGATATCGGTCGGCGTTTTGGTGGTGTTTACGAGAGTAGGTCGAACTTCTTGCGATACGGTACGGTTACGGTGACGTATTAGCTCAGGTGGGGAGAACCTGGCTACATCGCATGCTTCACAGAATGCGAAAATGACAGAACAAAGAAAATAATTGCATTCTTAAGTGCTCTTTAGAGTTATATACTGTGTGTACACTAGTTTCCATCTTCAATACTATAAATCAGCGACGATTGCGGGCGGTGGTTGTAGGTGGTGGTTGCGGACAGTCTCAATCAACTATGGCTTTGTGCGTTTCCAGCATTTAGACTTGTTCGGCCTGATCCTCAGTGCACGTGAAAAGCTCCTCGATTTCTTGGGGCGCGAATTTTCTCACGCACAACACCATCATCACTCCGTATTGAGCCAGGAAAAGTATGCTATAAAACTAATATTAGCATTGCATCGAATAAAAAAAAAAAAGGTATTGTGGTATGCTGCAACTATCAATCGCGTCAAGGTTTACTTACCCAACGCAGAATGACATTTCCTCGGAAATTCTCAAGAGCTCCCGCATCTCAATGAGATTTAAAGGCACGACACTAGAAGCGGCCTTGAGATCTTCTATACGGTCATTGAAAAAATCACGATAAAAGAACGCGCAGCCCGACCAGCACATCCAGGATATTGTAAAGCTGGCGAACATTATGATATCTAGAAGGGATGGACGAGCATTGCTTGGTGATACTGGTCCAAATTTGCATATGGCTAACTGAAATAGTGTTGAAATAGACTATAAATCAGTGTTAGCTGTTAGCAATGCAACCACAGTGAAATTTTGGAGGTTGGTGATAAGAACTAACGTTGCAGAGATAGAATACAACCGCCAAGAGAAGGTCTCTTTCTGGCTTGAGGCAGAGCATGCCCACTGCGACAATGATGCTGATGACTGAAAGGACAATCTGAATATAGCTCGTATAAAGGATGAAGACATATCGTATCCCGACTGAACCGCCCTTGATATAGAGTCTCTCCGCTTTCACACGGACAGACATTGGAGGTTCTGTTGAAGACTGAGGTTGTGAGGCTTCCTGCTGAGATGTAGATGCAGGAATATGAGTATGGTGGTAGTCTGAAAGGTGCACTGGCTGCTGCTGGGTCGAGTTCCAGATTTCTTCTGGAGATGGCTCTGGAGCCGCTGGCATGGGGTTGGCTGAGAGCATGATGATTCCTCGATGAAATTGTTGCTTTCGCGAATTAATATGGGTTTTGTACTGGAACAAGAACACATTAAATGAAAGGTGAGAGATTCAAATCTCCGTACGTGCCGAAATTATGTGTTTATATAGTGATGTAGATACTAGAGTATACTTTCACGCATATGCGAGAGCTAACCTTGGAGTCATTAGGCTTTGAGTAACATCGGCGTTTGGGAATAGTGGCTGCATTGACTTTGGATAAGCATAAAAGAAATACCACTGGAGAACTTGATAAAATTCAACTAAACTGGGAGTCGATAAGAAAAAAAAAAAACTCCGCTGGTTTTAGGGAATCAGGCGGTGCTGACTACGTTGCATATCGCCATAGAAACTTCTATTCCACGGTTGCGACTCTTGTACGTCCTGGGCTCAAATTCAAAATCTGTTTTCTCCTCGGTTGTTGGCTCGATTGCCTGGCTGTCACTCTGGATAAGTTTTCTCATCATTACCTTCTTGAAGCCATCTGCGTACACATAGCGTATGTAAGATTGGTGTTGCTACTGCGGAGGGAAAGTTCACAGTAAGTTAAAAAAAACTTGGAACTCTCAAGGCGATGAACCTTAATACAGCCAGTGACGCCTATCCACGCGCATATGCGGAGCTTCTTGGCCCTCATCACGCTGAGCGAGCGCACTGCGGTTGGTGTATCGAGATTTAAATTTAATCCTGCGTATGGTAGCCTTAGTGGCGGGGGGATTATTATGAGCGAAAAGTTGTACGAAAGCTTAAGACAAGGACCAAGCGCTTCCAGTGAAAAGAAGGATTATAGAAACCTGGGGAGAAGCCTCAGGGCCTGCGTGGCTGGCAGTCTACTGTGTCAAGCCCATGGTCTGAGGGGGGATCGTGCAGGTAGCGATAGCTTTGTGGAGCAATGGCTATCGTGGGGAGTTCCTTATCTGTGTAGTCATAGTTACGGAGTACTGTCTCTGAATTTAGGGACCTAGGCGAGTGCAGCCTGCCCCGCACGAACCCCCCTTCCTCAGTCTTCGGATGCTTCTCGCAGTCGGCACTTGTCCCGATGTGATGGCCCCAGAATACCACCAGATCTGACTTGTCGTACTTTCATATGCGACGAGCCGTTGTAAAACCATCTTTTGTCCCTGGCACTAGCATCGCTAAAAACGTTCGAATTATCACCTGCACATATCCGACATTAGGCTCTGACCCGCGGAGGAAATTACGGTGCGCATATGTAGCCCGCCCTCGCTTCATGCGTCCCCTCTGTGGCAGTAATGCCTCGCCCTCGAGTTCATCCTAGCCTAAGGCGTCGCGCTGCAGAAGCTTGCAACTTCTGTCGCGAGGCGAAGAAAAAATGCAGCGGAACGGCGCCATGCTCCCATTGTCTTCGTCGGGGCATTGGATCTCAGTGCATCATCACGCCGCGGCCCCAGAGATCTAGCACCAGAATGGCTGAAGATGCTCCGATAGATGGGCCAATGAGCACATCCTCAACGACGTCTTCTAGTGGTCCGAGGTCAGATGGTGCGCTCGGGTTGTCGAAGAATGAGACGAGGGGGGCTCAGGCTGCTTCATTGCCGACGTTCAATCACCCCCATGCGAGAGCGAAAAGACATGCTGAGGACGCACCTACCCTTGGACCTTTGTCACCATCAGACTCTCGCCTCAGTCTGGGGGAACCAGATAGTCCGGAACAAAATCGTGGGCATCGTCCCTCAGATGCTTCTTCGGTGTCTGGAAACCCTCATTCTAGAATGCTCTTGAATCTACGAGGAGAGCGAGGTTAGTGCCCGACCGTGAACTACTGCCGCTCCCTCTCTACGCACACCTTTATTAACCTTGCGCATAAGTGTACATTGGAGGAGCTGCATCCTTATCTTTCTTGCAGCTTGTTCGGTCCATTGTGGCCGACCAGATTGGCCCATCTCAATTTTCTCATAATGACAAGAGCGAAACTATGCTGGAGAAGGAATCCCCTCATTCAGCCAGAAGCATGCCCGTGTCTAGCTTTGTAGAGCTGGATGTCGAGACGAAATTGCTTTACTCCCAATGCTACCATGCAGTTGTAAGTGATAGATCTTCCCTAACTGAAAGAAAGAGTTTTAGTACTCTGTGATTGTTAACCAAATCTAGACTGAAGGTTTTATCGACATATTCGGTCCGGTAGAGATTGAGGAATTTTTCATGCTCCCAGATGAGACGACGCCTAGTCCTCAGAAAAGCGCGGCTTTCGGCATGGTCCTAGCAGTTGGTGCTCAATGCAAGTCAGCCGCTACTGCCCAAGATATCGGACAGAGTTACTTCAGAAGAGCGCAAGCTGATGCCTTTATCGGCATGCTGGAAGATCCCGATATCGATGTCGTGAGGTCATTTCTGCTCATGGCATTCTATTTGTTGGGGGAGTGCCGCCGAAATGCTGCCTTCATGTATTTGGGTATTGCCACTCGAGCTGCAGTGGCTCTTGGTCTGCATAGTCGCGAGTCTTATCAAAATTTGAATGACCCAAACGATAATTTGAGGTGAGACTTTCCCCCGGCTGTTCATAACATAGGATATGGCAATGAGACGATGCTGATGCCAGCGTAGGTTACGGGTGTGGATTAGTCTGCGCATCCTCGACATGCTCGTGAACTCGATTTTGGGCCGCCCTGCAGCAACGGCAGGGTTAAACTCGGACGTGAACACCATTATTGAAGATTTATCTCGGACTGAAAAGACGGATGAACTGTCGCGCTTGATTGCTTCGCATCAAATAGTGTCGATTATTAATGGTATAGTGGACACGTTATACGACCGGAAAGAAATATCCACGCCCGTCGTTGAGGGTCTCTTGAATGAGATTGAGACATGGTCACGAAACCTACCCAGTTGTGTCCAGGCACCGGGAAAGGGGTCACAAATATCTGGTGCGAAATACACCAAAGGCGCCATTGGTAGCGTCCATGTCTCGTGCTTGTACTACTTTGCAGTCACTCTTGTCACGCGACCCATTCTCATATCTACACTCACGGCACCAAAAACAAGCGGAGGGATTGCGCAGACCCAATTGGCTTCGGCCTGCCTGGACGCCGCCGTCTACTTGGTTCAGACATGCGTTGATGCGAGAAAGGTGAACATTTTGTATGGAAACATGTGTATAATGAAGTGAGTATTTAGTATCGGCCGCGTCAACAGATGATATGCTAATGGAGGATGTAGAGCGTTGGTGTTTGCCGCAGGCTTGGTGTTGGGGTTTGAAATCTTTGCCAAGCGATCGATCGAGTACGATATTGAAGCAGCGTTCACCGGCGCAAGAGATGTTCTCAACTTTTTGGCCACACAGAGCCCACAAGCAGGGCATTACTACGAGATACTGACCCTTCTATCAAATGCCATATCCAAACAGCGGCAGAGTGTTGCCGCAACTGGTAGAAGTAGATACGTCTCCAAGATTTTCACACTTCACGAAGCGAATGAAATTCCTTCCGAAGACCCCAGTTACGATCAAGGTGGACTCACTCCCTTACTGACCAACTTTACACCAACTTTGGCAGAGGATGGTGGCAGCTGGCTGGATGGAAATAGGGCGCCAGCTGATGCAGGGCAAGAAGTGTTTCTGGGATGGGACAGCTTGGATATATCTCAGTGGGACAACTTTCCGTTTGTACCTTGATGTGATACTATTGTGAATTATTATTTATGATTGTTAGCTGTGTTAGCAAGGCGTTGGGTAGGCATTCGGGAAGAGTGGCAATTATGTATCCACCAATGTGCGATATTTTGAACGCGTCATAAGCGATAACGCCATCCATATAACGTGAATATTGACTACTGGCCGTTTCTCCTCGAGAGTCACTGTTTAAAGATTCAAGGACAGGGCAGATGTGCCATGAAAGTTGCATCCGTATCTACTCAGTTCACGGCGTGTCCTTGTTAAACAACTGGTCGTTCACCCCTGAAATCCCATTATTTACTTAGAGGGTTATATTGATGATGTTAACTCGACTATTCTATGTTGGCGCGATGAATAGCATGTTGCCATTATCCGTTCCCGCCTCAACACCCCCGATGCGGATGACGGAGGTCACAGTCCGAGAAATGCCAAACTGCGATTAACGGCGTTTCCCGTTCGGATAAATGCGGTCCATCCTGGTCTCTATGTCGAGAACCCTCCATCAACCCGCAGATTCGGGTGGTGGGCGGGTGGTGCAGTAGCCGACGGCGGATAACGCACCACACCTGGTGACAACCAGCATGCCTTCAATATGCGACACAGAGAGTGATATCAGTATCGGACGGGAGGCAAGCATGGAGAATTTGATACGCTCGTTGCCGGTGGCTATATAGTATGGTTCATGTGACGGAGATAACCGAGCCGTGCACCTTTGAACAAGAAGAACACCAGATCAACCACAAAGCCAACTTTTTCTTACTTGCGCCAAGCCAAATATCACCATAGAGCTTTAATCACAGAAATACGGATACAATTTAAACACCGATTCACAATGGGCTCCAACTCAGTCCCAGGCTGGCGAGGCCTGAATGTCGGCGTCATTGGCGGTGGCATCGGCGGCATGTCCGTTGCCATTGCACTGCGTCGAGCTGGCCACCAAGTTACCATCTACGAAAAGTCGGATTTTGCAGGAGAGGTCGGTGCGTCGGTATCTTGCGCCGCCAACGGCACGAGGTGGTTGCACGAGTGGCAAGTCGATGTCGCGAAAGGCGATCCAGTCATCCTGAAGCAGCTAATTAACAGAGATTGGAAGACTGGCGAGCCTGTCAGTGTGTACGACTTGGCGGATTATGAGGAGAAGTGGGGATATGTGTACAACATGTTTCATCGGCAGTATATGCATGCCATGTTGAAGGATAGTGCCT
Source organism: Conoideocrella luteorostrata (assembly GCA_032433595.1). NCBI lineage: Eukaryota > Fungi > Ascomycota > Sordariomycetes > Hypocreales > Clavicipitaceae > Conoideocrella > Conoideocrella luteorostrata. Next base: position 65,898 of record JASWJB010000137.1, read on the forward strand.
TGGAGGACCAGGGCAAGGGACGACCCGCGAAGCTGCTTGTCAATCACAAGGTTGGTTTGGTTTGGCCCTCTTATACTCTCCCTCAGTTCAATGTTTTTGTCCCCAACGGCTCATTGACTAACGGTTTTGTCGTGCCATAGTGCAAGGAAATTGACATTCATTCTGGGAAAGTTACCTTCGATAACGGCGTCACCGTTCAGCACGACCTCGTTGTCGGCGCAGATGGCATCGGCTCAGCCGTCCGCGGCGCCATTGGCATTCACCCCCAAAAGCGTCCCTCAGAGCAGAGCTGTCTCCATGCTAACGTCACCACCGAAGAGGCAGTCAGGCTAGGCCTCGTCGACTACTCCCAGAACAGCGCCCTCGAGTACTGGGGCGGCCAGGAAGGCAAATGGGACAAGATCGTGCTGTCGCCCTGCAACGACGGCAAGCTCCTCTCGTACTACTGCTTCTTTCCCCGCGAGCAAGGCGACTTTGCCAACCAGACATGGGGTGGAGCCGATCTTCCAACCGAGGATTTGCTGCGTCCGTACCCTGAGCTGGACAGGCAGGTATTCAAGCATCTGACGATTGGAAAGGAAATCCGCCCCTGGCGATTATGGATCCACGATCCGTATCCGTACATTGCAAAGGGCAACGTGTGCTTGCTAGGCGACGCGGGCCACCCCATGATGCCGCATCAGAGCCAAGGCGCGTGCATGGCCATCGAGGATGCTGCGGCTTTGGGTATCATATTTGATGAGGATCACTTCAAGGGAGATATTGGAGAGGCGTTGGCGGTTTATAACCAGATTCGACTGCCAAGGGCGACGCGGGTTCAAGCCGCGGCATCGAAGGCAGCCTACAACATAAACGAGAGAATCGGTGAGTCTTTGTTTTCTTCCCTCAGTTGATGAAAAAAAAAAAACAAGTTGGCTAATTAAGTCGCGGATCAGGCTTCTCGGTAAACAAGTCGATAAGCACGTACAAGGTGGAGGACCCCAAAAAGATCTTGACAATTGAGGAGATGAATTCGTAAGTTTCCATTGGAATTTTTCTTTGACCAGATGGGACATTTTTCTAATTCTTTTGTAGATACGACATGTACAAAGATATTGATGAGCAGTTAGCAAAGCGTCGAGGTACTGCTTACACGGAAAAGTACCTGAATGGCTTACCGATAGGTCTGGAACTGCCAAATGGTGTGGTTGTAGGAGCATAGTTTTGTTTTATTGTTAATTTAAACTGCGTAAACACTTCTGTGTAAATTTGTATTATTGGTAATTAGTTGAGTAGCCCGAATAGCGATTTCTTCGTTCGACAGGTCACTAGCTGGATGCTGTGATGTGTCGGTATTGCGTAGTCTCCGAGAGTGTTTCAAAATTACACATCGATTGACCCAACCAAATCACTTAAGGCTCATAGCGAATGCATCCTGCGATGTACGTCGACTATCGAAGAACACTCGACGCGATGCCTTCCAACGGGAAACGGTGACGCCGCGGACATATTTAATTGGCGACAAAACAATCACGAGAAAAAGAATATTACGTGAACTCAAAGACTTGGATGGACGGTATAAGTTAGTGGATAACATAGGAAACCCTGATGAAACAAGACGAGGAGTTCACGTTTAGGAGCACTGACGACAGCAGCAAACCAAAAAAAAAACATCATCAACCAGCCCAATCTACAGGAACTAGCACAACAAGGTTTGAATATAATCGACGAGGCTGTCACTCATCGATTATAACAAGTTGCGAATGCCTCAACACCCCTGCCAGCTGTGCACACTGCTGCCACCTGCACATATTTTTTGTCCCCTGTACACCTTGACTACTTTTCATTCCTCCTCTACTTTCTCTCCGCACGTACCATTATTCATTCTTCCACCAACGCTACTTCAAGTTGACCGCCAACGAAAAGGTGATGGTGAATCCTCCATCAACTGTTATTAATGACTCTCGCCCTACAACCACTTTGTACCATTACGGTCATGAGGAAAGCATTCGAATGACTGACCGGGAGGACGACGTTCATAAGAAAGAACACATTAACAAATGATGGCAGTCGTCAAAGAAGATAGAAAAAAGCATGAGCAGGACCATGATCAAAAGTCGTCAACACTACGGTATCTCGCTCAAGAATTTCCGACAGCTAAGTTAGAAGACAAACCAAACACCATGAAACAACAGAGAGGGCTTACAGGCCATCAATCTCAGAAGTATCAGATAGTAAAATTTGTTGTCGTCTCATGTTGGGGATCAATTCCAACGAATGTGCGAAAGCATTTGACGACTGAATTCATCCAGTCATTCCTCAGATTCGACGGATCAAGAAATATCCCGTCAAATAACCGGATTATGAAAGGGATGACACTCAGTGACATCCCAAAGTCATCAGCTTTGGCCGTCCTGGCGATTGCCAGCTGGGGACGACAATCATTGAAAAGATCGAGCATATTTCAGTTAATTGTTCACAAATCGCGATGGCTGCAAGAGCTACCAACCCCTGCCAATCCGCCAGTCAAGTCAGGAAGACAGCATTCTATCCCCAAGGACAAAGTCGACTCTCAATGTGTCCGCAAAAATGCGGTCGAGGCACAATTACGTGGACAAGGTGTGAACACAGCTACCTCGCCACATCAATCGAGTGATCCTCGACTACTTCTCAATGCTTTTGCTCCGCTGGACCAGGTAGATAGCGAGTGTCTCGATGTATTCATTCCAGCAGCCCAGACATTGAGATCTAAACCTGAGCTTGAACCTCTCTCGGATAGTGACGATGACCCTACTAGTTTGAAGGTTGAAGACGACAAGATGAGTATGCAGGATATCGAGCAGAAGGTTGCCGAACAAGATCACCATACAATCGATGATGCTCAACGCAAAATTGACGAACTAAGAGACCGCATGTCAACTTTCCAGAAGATGTTGGAAGAAATTAGAGACGCATTTTACGACACGAACGCAATGCTGCAACTTATTAAAGCTGAAGAGAATAGCCATGGGAAATGATGATTGGGATTGATACATGATTGCCAGACGTTTTGCAGCAACCGCGGAACGTGGTGCGAGGATTTTTTTTTTACTTGGCACGGCATATCAATGTGTCAACTGGCAAAGGAGGCACGACGATTTAAATGATGGGAAATTGCCCCGGAGTAAGATTAGTTTTGGTTGCCAATTTTTTTTTCTTTGTTAATCATCAAAACGCCGTTTTAAGTTGGCAGCAAGGCTGCACCAGACGCCGCATAATTTGCTCCATAGTATACCAGCTACTAATAAACCACATCTTTTATGCACAGTAATTGACAATTCTTCAACACCTGGTCTCTGAACACAGACCGTTGTAGATACCTGTAGAGCCACAAGATGCTATCCCATCGTAGGGCGATGGGATTTTCGTCAAATCACATGCGGAGCATCAAAAAGACAGAATATCGAAATATCTTCGAGAAAATCGCTATACAGTTACAATCTTAACATGCTTCATCATCCAAAAGTTTTCACCGCACGCCGCCCTCAAGCCGCCTTTGCCAGGGTAACATTGTACACCAGCTCAAGAGCAGCCTCGGGATCGCCCTTTCGAGGCACGAACTCCACACTCAATTCATCCTTGACGGCAAACACGGAGTCGTTTTTGAGATACTTGCAATCCTTGTCGAAGATTTGGGTTGTGAGGGGTTTGTGGCCCTTGGATTGGACCTGATGAAGGGTTAGCTGACATCTGTGGATTTTTGAGGAAACTGCATATTACAGAGCAAAGTGGTAGAGAGAGCAAAGTCCTTACCATGAGGTGAATGTGCGCGGGCCGGAAGACGTGACGGTCCATCATTTCAAGTAACTTGCCGGCAGGGCCATCCGTAGGAACGGGGTATGGAGTCGGCTTCAGGCAGTAGAAGGAGTAGTTGCCCTCGGCGTCAGTGTGGAAGACGCCTCGGAGGTTGTGCTCCCTTTGATTTGCGTCTTGTTGCTCATAGAGGCCTGGAAACGCGGAAACTTAGCGAATTGCGCATGAAAAGTGGGATATAGGGCAGCGGAACAGTGCTCCAGGCCAATGGGTACCTACCGTTGGTGGAGGCTTGCCATACATCGACCGTAGCGTCTTGCAAGGGCCTTCCAGTGTCTACATCAGTAACCTTGCCGTGCATGTAAACAACTTGCCCATCTGAAGGCGTGTCAAAGGTAATGGTGGTTCCGTTGTCGCGGTGAGGCGTATCTTGTCTCCAGAAGGGTCCTAAGATGGCTGATGCGGTGAGCCCGTTTGTGCTTTTGGTGGCGGCAGTGAAGGTAATATCATCCACCAGGCTGTGATGCGACTCCGTTCAGTTTTTGTAGCTTTAAGAAGTAAAGTAGGGGCGAAATGGGAGGAAAATCTTACGACTCCAATCCAAGGACATCACAGAACAACTGTCCCTCATTTCGCTTGTCGTCGCTCATCTGCCCTGCCTGGTTGATCAACTGCACGCCAGCCATCCACTCATCAGTCGTGAGTTGGACCTCTCTGGCAAAGTCGTGGACGTGCTTGATAAGAGAAGTCATTACCTCCCGCAGGCGCGGGGAGGTTTTTGGTCCCATGGAGTCAATAACATTCTGGGTAAACTCTTGTCCGAGAACGTCGCCGTTTTGGTTATTGGAGCCCATTGTGGTAAGTAAAGTAGTCAGTTGAACGAAGGTGGGGGGGGACGGTTGGAAGATTGCTGAGGCTTGAGATTTTTTGTTAAGGACCAATACGAAGCGAGGTAATTATAATGACACTACGAAAAAAAAGTTGGAGAGAGCAAGTGTGTGCTTGATATAGCATACGCATCTGTTGAGCAGTGGGGAGAGCTCTTTAAGCGGCAGACGGGGAAGCACTTGTTGGCTCGGATGTAGGATGTGCTTCTAGCTTCTCCATCGGACCATGCCTCCTCCTTTCCATTGTCATAGGGCCGCTTGTGTTGGTCATATATCATCCAAGCAACACATAAGCAATGGTATGTGTGAGCGAGCATTACTAACCTGACCCTAGTTCATTGCAAACACCACTCGTTCCTTTGGCTTCTTGCCCTCTGTGGGGTGACGACGGGTGATCGGTGCATTAGATGTGCTGCAAGCATTGGTGGAGGATGAATAACCCCGCAAAGCCGTGAATGTGGCGTCATGGTTGCCTGCTTCCGACGGTTTCGGATGCGACGCCAGGCCCCTCTAGTGCGCTAGCCGCTATTGTCCGATTGCTGTGCCGAAGAGCTTGTGGCATTGGGACGGGCTATTGGTTGGCGTGACCAGGCATTGAAACGGTGCTGTGGAATTATGGCTCCGTATAGCAAGCGCCAACATCTGCTGTGTGTTGTGCGTCTGATGGAGAGTGGTATGATCCGCATGACGATTGCTGCGCCATCCAAAACGTCAGCTATGTCAATCGCTGGCTTCATGCTTACTCTCATGCGAGAGGCAATGTCGCTCGGGGGTTCATACTGTGTGAAAGATCACAGAGTCTACATGAGTGATGGAGTGTCCGCCCTGTAGATACCTGTACGAAACACATATGTATTGTTTCATCTGCGTCTGTAATTGATTGTGCTGTATGTATTCTCTCAGTGCCTTATATCACCCCTATACTTGTACGAAATGGACTCATGTCGGATTATCTGCCACTTTAAGCGCCACTTATCGGATTGTTTTCTTTCCCCAACACAAGGTTATGTCAACCTTTGATCTTTCTCGCTCCCAGCATTCCATGTGGCCTCATCGCTGCCGTTCGGCCTGCTCGCTCGCCTAAAAGAGATATCTACGTTTTCCATCTCCACAACCGGCAACACAGCAGACACGTTCGCCTTGTACTTCTCTGCGTACCAGTGATCCAAGTATTTAGGATGGTCAACAAACTCAGGATACAGCTCCCGCATCCGTTTCAGGACAGTGCCCGAAATTTGGTCCACGCTATGTGCGTGTCGCAGAGCCAGGAACTCAGGTCCGGCTTGCCGACGCAGGTCTTCTTGCACGGACTTGGGTAGAAGGCCGACCTTGAAGAGAAGGAGATCATAGTGAAGTAGAGAGGACATGCCGTGCCAGGATCCGCCTCTTGTAGTTCTGTTGTAGAGACCAGCCAAGGCGGCGATGGCCCCTATGCAGCCGGTGCCATAGTCGGAGATGGGGAACGGAGGCACAACGGGTTCATCCAGGCCCATGAAACGCCCCTGCTCCCAAGCTATGCCGGTGACCTGGACGTAATTAGTATTGTGGTATGGTGAAATAAAAGGTCAACATACACAGTCGGCGATTTGCTGCCAGCCGGGGCGGCCTGCCCATTCTCCATCATATCCGAAGCAATTCTCATTGACGTAGACAATGCCTTTGCCCCTCTTAGCCGCGAGATCGGCCATGGCCTTTGGTCCGTAGCCCAGCTTCTCTAAAGCTCCGGGTCTGTAGCCGTCCACCACTACGTCCACATCCTCCAGCAGCGTCTCAAACAGTTTACGCCCCTCAGGGGTTTTGAGGTCAACATCGGCAGTGCGCTTTCCCATGTTGCCATCGACCTGGAAAAACGGGACGTCACTGAGATTTGGACTGGTTATTTTCAGAATCTCTGCGCCATACTCGCCCAGGATCCTGGTGATTGTGGGACCTGCAATGATTCGGCACATGTCGAGCACCTTGATGCCGGAGAGGATTCGTTTGCTACCATCATTGGGCAGCGGGCATTTCGGGGTAGTAGACTCCAGGCTCTTGACAATCCAGGGTGGCAATGAGCGATTCGTTTTCCCCTAGAATTTCGTGAGTAGCTGTTCAGTTGTTCCAAAGGACACAACTTACGTGAGGCGTGCGCAGAAAGTCCCCGTGCTTGAAGGCCTTAACACCAGCTTGCCTATGCTTCGCATTCAAAGCCTCGAGCTGCTCAACGGTGAATTTCTTCACAGCCGTCTCGATTTCCTCCACAATATCCTCGTGAGAAGCCAAATCCGGTCGATGAGACTCAAGACCCACCATGTTCAGCGTGGTGGACGCCTCCAGAGATCCATGAATGTGGTAATACTCTCCAGCATCGGCGGTCTCATACAAGTTAGCCGACATGCGCCGGTACGGATTTGACTGTGCCTGAAGCAAATCGGTATCTTTATAACATGTTCTTAGTTTGAAAACCCCGAGGAATGGTGTATTGTCAAATGCCGAAATATTTACCTTTCAAGAGCGTCCTGACATTTTTATCTAATTTTCCCAAGCCGCCCACTCTTGCTAAATAAGCCTGGAACAGAAAAGCCGTAGTTTTCTCTTGATTTACTGTGATTTTGCGGTTCCGTTGCTCGTCGCCGAATTTCTCATCTGCAAGTGACGATGCGATACAACCTTCGATGGCTTTCAATGCGGCCGACAGCTCTGTTTCTTTGAAGGGAATGGGAAAGTACGGCTGATCTCTTGTGCCGGTGAACTGCACATTGCTGCGTTTGCTCTTTGCCGGAGACGGGAGTGACGATTCATCGAGCAAAGGAATTATAAAATCGAGAATGGCCGAGCTCTCTGCAATGGAGCTGTATGGTGCAATTTCCGAACCCATCGTTTGTGAACATCGTAAATGGCTATCCTATTTTACTTCGGGCTTGGTTCTCCTTTGTTTCTTCTTAAATGCTGCGCTGGCCTGGCCGATGTTATAGTGCTTGAGACCGTCAACAGCGTGCACGTAAATTTATTAAATATGGATATTACTACGGCATTTCTAATCGCGCAATCTGAGCCCATCTTATTCCAGGGCAGTTCGGCGTATCAACAGGGTCGCAGCCGGAACTCGCGCCATGGAAGCAAGCCCGTTGTATTCCGCCCACGCGCCAGCCAAACAAGTTCCGATGGAGCGTCAGTTTTGTTCCGGCGACTCCACCGCAGTCGGGTAGCAGTATCCTCACACCGTGTGCTCCGTAGTTACTTTGTTGAATTCGACCAACTAAGCCGAGCTATAACTACGGAGTAACTGGTTAGTAGTGTAACTAGTCCGAACGCTGGAGTGACGTCTGTTCGACGTGCACGACCTGGCAGCTGCTGCAGCTGTGGCTGAAGCTTCGATATGAGGTTGAGCCAACTGTGTATTGTGAACAGCAAGACACACTAGACTTCCGCAAAAAACTGCACGCCGACATGCCCTCCATCCAGATTGACGACCAAGAGCTCTGCTACTCGTGGAATCCCGCGGGCGAAGGGCCCATCCTGCTCTTTATCCACGGCCTTGGGTCCTCGCACTCATTCTACTCAACCATCATCCCATCACTAGTTCGGAAGGGAAACTCATGTTTAGCCTTTGACACTCCAGGTATACCCCACAAACCGCCGAAGAGCACGATAATTGATACATCTTAGATTATATACTGATGCAATTACAGGCAGTGCCCTCTCTACATATAGAGGAAGAGATAGCGATATCGAAGCGATATGTGGCGCGGCTCTGGCCCTCATCGCAACCCTCGATCTTGATGTCAGCCGCGTCATTGTTGTCGGCCACTCTATGGGTGCTATCGTGGCAAGCGAAATTGCTCTGCATCTCGGAAATCCGGGTGTCATACTTATTGGTCCGGTAAATCCTGCACCTGCTTTGTCGGATGTCTTTGCGGCTCGGATCAAGCTGGTTGAAAAAGGCAAGTTTTGATATCTTGGTGTTAAACGTTCCCAGGTCCAAGGCCACGTTACTGATGCTTCTCTAAAATAAAACAGAGGGCATGCAAGGAGTAGCGAATACAATACCGTCGGCTGCTACAGGACCGAAGGCGACAGATACACACAAGGCATTCATCCGAGCTCTCCTGTTGGCTCAATCACCGGAGGGTTACTCATCGCTCTGCCGTACTATTGCGAATGCTCGTCGGCCTCGATACGAGGATGCCAAATGTCCCCTGCTTATTATCGCGGGCTCGCATGATAAGACTGCTTCCATGGACGGGTGTACAGATATTCTGAACAGGTATGTGCTTCGCTTGGGAGATTGCTAAGATGAATATAACTGACGTGACATGGCGGCGTGTAGCTGGGGCGTTGAAGCTGGGTTTAAGCGGATTGAGGTAGTCCAAGATGTAGGCCATTGGCATTGCATTGAGGCGGCGGAGCAGGTCGAAACACTCGTGAGCAAATTTATTCAGGGCATTATAGTCATGTAGATGTACTGTAGAACGATATTCGGCAATGAATACATGGTATCTAGATAGGTAACATGTCTTTGTTTACCATACTCTGAGTAATGCATGGAGTGCATTCTATTTATTAGCAGCAGCGATGGCTCCAGTATCCTAGTTTCATAAAGTTAGTATCCAATCACCCTAATTTGAAGCCGAAGCGAAAAGATTTGTTCTCACTAGGTATACTTGATAAAATTTCATCCGCCATTTCCGATCTTCACTCTTGGCGACCTCTGCCCTCGCCGCCCAGTCCACATCTACATTGGCGCCGTTTCGCAGACCCAACGCCACAGACCCGTACAGCATGAATTCATTGGACTGACCGGAATACGGGAACACCTTATAAATGGTGTGTTTGCGGGAAGCTACAACGGACCACATGCCGATTCTTGCGGTCTTGATCTCTGCAGTGTGTTAGGATACAGTTGCATCTGGTTGTGGTTATGGCGGAGCAGAGGTTCCCACCTTGGCTCCCATGAGATTTCTTGGATGCCATGATAAAGGTGGCGTCTTTGGCGAACAGGTCAACATATTGATCGTGTTCGCCTGGGATATCTGAGGTTCGATAAAAGTCTTCAAAAAATTTGACGATTTCGGCAGATGCAGGGTTGCCCTCGGGATATTGAGGTTTGTAGGAGTGGGCCATGACTACCAGTCAATTTCTTTGATAACGTTGTGAATTATAATAAAATCGAGACCGCCAATGTATGTTCACTATGAGTATAACATCTCGTCGCAAAGGAAGGCCATCATTGTCTATTGTGGGAAGATTACTGCCGGGAAGACTCCTGCTCCGTAGTTGATCGGAAGATATACTTGCCATTGCATCCACCACGCCTAAGTTGCAAGTCCCGATGCGGTGGATCTCACTCTGGAAGATGGATTGCACACTTTATCATTGTTTCATTGCGAAGCGAAAGTGCGGCAAGTTCTTCGGCAACCTGAAACGCGTGCTGAATAATATCACGCCGCCCACATATTATTTTGTGAGTAGGAACGAGACACGATGAGCAGTCACCAATGCTGTGCAGGTGAACATCCAGGTGTATGTTGGATGGTGCGCGGTTGTCGCCCGTCGGATTGCGAGTGCAGTAGGTGTGATTCCGACGGCCGCGATGCCTCACTCAGCATGCAGCATTAGACTGGGCCTAATGACCTCTGCGAATAAGCCTGATGTTCGACGCCGCGGAGGACTACGATGGCACTTTAGGGAGCATTTGCACGCTTCTCCCTAAGGCGCCACCGTACAGGGCAGACGCCAAGATGCTATATAGTGCCTATGTTGCTAATAGCACTGTATTTCTCATGCGGAATCCAGCAGAGTCTGCCCCGCATTGCCTGGCGGATACTGTGCAGCTGGCCCCTTGCCTCGCCGCCACCCTTCTGTCTCCTCACGGGGCGCTGGGGCTATCGCGGAACGCTCCAGCTCCCAAGATGTCAGCTTACCGTCCACCCCGGACACCGGCACATCCGCTGCCGTCGCCGCATTGACTGGGTCAGTAATGCATCCAAACATGAACTAGCATACAATTGCAGGCAGCTATAAAATTAAAATCATTTCCAAGCTTGTGGCCCGGTAACTCATAAAGCCCATTCATTATTCCCCTTTTCTTCTCACTTTGTGTTCTGAACTGGTGTCTACATTCTTATAATCTCAAAATATTCCATCAACACACCCAGCATGCACGGCAAGGTAGCTCTCGAGGAGGCTTTCGCTCTTCCTCGTCTCCATGAGAAGACAAGATGGTGGGCTTCTCTGTTTGCAGTGAACCCAGACCAGCATGCCGCTGAGATGACAGACGTCAATGACATCCGCATCAAGTACATGGACAAGCACGGCGTCGGATATACCATCCTTTCATACACGGCTCCTGGCGTCCAGGATATTTGGGACCCCAAGGAAGCCCAGGACCTTGCCGTAGAAATCAACGATTACATCGCTGGGGCTATCAAGAGCCATCCTGACCGATTCGGTGCTTTCGCGTGAGTTTCACCAAGATGTCAGCGCCCGCAATGACAATTCTGCAGCCACACTAACTTACTACATGAAGGACACTATCTATGCACAACCCGGAGGAAGCAGCTGCTGAGCTCAAGCGCTGCGTCACTAAGTATGGCTTCAAAGGCGCTCTCGTGAACGACACACAGCGAGCCGGCCCCGATGGAGACGACATGGTCTTCTACGACGGTCCTGAATGGGATGTCTTCTGGTCTACCGTCACCGAACTGGACGTCCCCTTCTACCTGCACCCCAGAAACCCAACCGGCACGCAGTACGAAAAGCTCTGGGCCAAGCGCAAGTGGCTCATCGGCCCTCCCCTCAGCTTCGCCCAGGGCGTCAGTCTGCACGTCCTCGGCATGGTCACCAACGGCGTCTTCGACCGCCACCCCAAGCTTCAAGTCGTCCTGGGCCACCTGGGCGAGCACATCCCCTTCGACATGTGGCGAATCAACCACTGGTTCGAGGACGTCAAGAAGCCTCTGGGACTGGACTGCAAGAAGACCATCCGGGAGTACTTCCAGCAGAACATCTGGATCACGACAAGCGGTCACTTCTCAACAACTACTCTGCAGTTCTGCATGGCCGAGGTCGGCGCGGACAGGATCTTGTTCTCCATTGACTACCCGTTTGAGAACTTTGCTGATGCGTGTGACTGGTACGACGGCGTGCCTATTAACCTGGTGGATAAGGCGAAGATTGGGAGGGATAATGCGAGAAAATTGTTCAGACTGCCTGCCTTTAAAGATAGCGAGAAGCCTTTTGGCGCTTAGATTTGTATTATGTATAATTGAATGACAAAATTGCTTTCATGAGATGGATACCGTTCTGGGCATTTTCAGATAAAACAAAATAGGGGTGGAATGTAGTCGCTAATCCAACACTGTATATCTTCCATATAAAAATAAGCATTCTTGTGACCCCAAGATAAATTCGTTCCATTATTGGATGATTAAAAAAAAACTCCCTAAGTTGACTTCTCAACGTCTCGGTTCGACAGTAGATTGCTCTCCTTCCGGCTGAAGAACAATCCCGGATGACCAACGCACAGAGCATAAACCGAGACAATAACAAGCCTGCGCTTCCGTATTAGCCATCGCAATTGTCTACAGAGAGGTGTTGGCTAGTGGGACTCCTCGTTACTTACACTCCTTCAAGAACAATAAAGAGCACCTCGTCGGTGATCAGGGTCGAGTTCCGATATCCCTGGCTGAGCTCGTACGCTCTGTAAATGCAGCGACCCAGAATCAAGACAATCGCCAGCGCGAGAAACGATAGGAAAACTCGCACCCCTGAGCTAAGTTTCTGAGTGTTGGGGTTGCGAACATATCGAACAATGTAATCGGCGAAAGCTACAATGAAGGCGAATATGACAACGACTTGGAGGATGAGACCGGCCATGGTGATGTTGACGCCTGTGTCGCTAGATCCATTGCTGCTTGTGGACAACGCCCCCCCAGCAGCTTGAAGAGCGAGACAGACAATGTCGAAGGGGATAAAGATCCAATAGAATAGTTTGGGATTGAAGCGGGAAAGTTTGGGGGCGAGATGGTAGATCCTGTTTTCGCTCGTGTTAGATGCCTGCAAGACAGGTCCTTTCATGTCTTGTAAGGGGTTTCTCACGTCTTGGAAAGTGTTACATATATCGCTGCGGTGTAAAACACCGGACCCGTCGTAATGAAAATAATCTGGATCAAAAATCCCATAAAGCTAAACGGATTCTTGTAAAGAACTATACGTGCCCCGTAGCCGACAATCTCAACGAGGCATCCAAAGATCATGAACACCATGAAGCCCCAGCTTCTCCAGCGGATACCGAGCACAACATGGATAATCGCGGCCAGGGCAAAGAGCGCGATGAACAATGCGTTCACTGGTAGTGAAGGACGGTACTTGTAGACGCTCATTTCGAGCGGACATGTTGAGAGGGTGCAGTTGGCATTGGGGCCGAAGCTGATCAGCTTGCCGGGCGGATAGGACGACATGCTGAAGGCGATGGTTGTGATAGAATGCGGCAGAGTAGGAGGATGTTCCTGCTATACAGCATACAAGCCGGGCTTGTTGTGAAGGTTGATCTGTCAAATGTAAGGTGTTCCAGACGAGGAGGCAATCTTATATAAAATGCTCATGGTGTAGTCTGCCTCGCATCGTCACCCAAAACATGATTCCAAATGCATTGAACGCCGTGCGTTCGCGTTCGCATCCGCTTGCTAAAAATCACCCAATTCAGTTCTATTCCATGAGTAATTGTGAGGCACCGTCGTTCTAAACGTGCTCCAGAAACGGCAAAATATGTGAGGGTGTGGCGCTGCCTCGCTTTCGGTTAACTATCGGAATGCGGTAAGGCTTCGACCGACAGCCGTTTAGAGGACGTTTGTGCGGCAACTCAGTGGGTCTGTCCTGGCTGTCCGCTGCAAAGGGCGTCCATTCATGGGCGCCGCTACGGACGAATTGTCGTCCTAGCAGACCTGCTAGAGGTAAAATGTCGTCGTCAGCTTACATGGCGATGCTCGCTGTGGCTTGGAAGCTGTCTCGATCGGAGTATACTCAAGGCAGTATCGGCGGCACACCATTGAACCCCCCTGTAATGCCACTAAGTATATTGCTGTTGCTGTTGATACCTGCTGGCCAATGGAGACGAACTAATGCCATGCAGCCGCAAGGAAAGAAGTGGAAAGAAGTCTATGACGAATCCTGTCAAGATCGTCAACGTCAGACACGGAACATCGGGTAGCTCTGCATGGATTAGATGGCCAGTTTGGGCTACAGCAGAAGAGCTCGCATTCGCTTGATGAATTAAAGTTATGATCCTGCTCGAAAAGGCGCCATTTGACACCTTAATGAAAGGCGGGCTGGCACATCAGGCAATTAGAGGCCCTGCACTGGGAGCGATTCACCGTCGGCGGAAAATAAAACTTGATTGTGATTCATTGGTGGCAGGGACTTCACGAGCGCTCCCAGGCACTCTTCACTGTCAAATCATCCTAGTACTCCGTGCAATACCTTAATTTTAAAGAACAGTGGAATTTGTTGTTTATTAGAGAGAGTTGCCCAATATATATCCCCACACCCTTGACGAAGCACCCCATAATATATATTGTAGAATACCGGGGGAACCCTCTTATACTGGCCGATTCGTATAGGTAATCTTAATTTGTGACATTTTGTAGTCGACTGGCCATTACTTAATTTTCATGGATCATGTTTGTGCACACATAGTTGTTGACTTGAATCCTCCAGTAAAATGATTGACGGCGTCGTGCAAACCGAGATACTTGATGCAGTTTGTCGCTGTTACTGACCAAGAGCGGTTTGTTCTTGGTTTCGACTAAAATCTTTGAGGTGAGTGGATCGGCATTAATGTCTGACGGCTCCTAAACTGTTCGGCACTGTATCTTGTACACAGTCTTCCTAAAAGCATAACAGCCAACCTACGCGCACGCCGCCCGAGTCCCGAGTTCCGAAGAGGATGAAATTCCCATCTCCTGCGTTTGTCCTGGCGGTCCTCGTTGGTTTGGCTAGCTCAAAATGCTACATTACGGGTTACAAGAACGATGATTGCACCCGCCCCATGGGGGAAAGGCGCCTCGTTACCGAAAACGACCGCTGCCTTGCCATGGACGGGAGAAGGTCTTACCGTGTCGAAGGATGTAAAGACGCCCGCGTGACGGCGTGGATCGGCCACGGCTGTTCGGACCACAAGACCGGCAGTACACACGTCGCAAGCGGATGCTTCAGGGTCAGCCAGAATACTTTGAGCGTTCAAGTTAGCAAGATTTCACGGATGCATTGGTGTGAGGCCGATTGACAACTTGGACGGTGTTTCTTCGACTACTGTGAGAAGTTGAAAATTTTCGTGGTTCGAAGGTGTCAGGAGTGCCAGCCTCGAAAGTTCTGAGACTCGGCTAGAGTCGACAAGACCTTATTTTTCCGTATGTCTTGGAGTAGTTTATTTTGTTTTAAGCATTAGTCACCGTATTAAAAGGGCCTTTACTTGTTGTGCAAACATATCATGGAGTTCATATCGGAGAGATGCGTCGCATGTGTTAGTATTTAGGCAGCAAGAGTACGGAGTACTTAAGTAGGTGGACCATTCGGCTGTTGCTGGGCTGTTGCAGGCGGCAGTCGCGACCCGTACGCGACCTTTGCTGTGCCTCGTCACTGAGTCGTGCTGATGTCCACATTCACGCGCCAGGTTGGTCGCCGTAGTCCAAGAAACACCACGTGTATGGTGTGATTCTATGCATTGGAATACTGACCATGAAGAGTCAGGGCAGCCAGCCACCTCACACCACGCCGCGGGCATGGGAGCGAAGAGGCCGCAAGGCGAACTTCGCCAAGAAGGATTCTTAAGCCTTGCCACGCACGCTTGAAGAGCAAGGTATCAGGCTATTTCTGCGTTTGTAGATAATTATCCCACCACAATCAATACTAATGATGCATATTAAGAGACGGATCACCAGCCGATGTCAAGCACCGCATGAACCCCACGAGACCGAAAATGGAGTGTCCACAATATCCCAAACTATGCCACCAAAGTGATACGAAAATGACTCAATTGTCGTTGCGTGAAACTGCACAATTTGGTCGCCAAGTCGCAGAGCCGCATTTTGGCAAACACCTCCGGTCCGGTATTAGTCTCAAACTTGCGGCAAGAACCAGCTGAATATTTAAAGGCACGTTCAGAGCCCAGCATCACTGTTGCAGGCTAGATTGCCAAACGCAAATCCTGTCCCTTCAAGAAATAGCTTCACTTGTTTCCATCGTCTTCCGCTCAAAGCCGGAAAGACTCGTGCGCACCCTTTTTCGGACACTGTTCAGCACGATGACCAAACTACCACATTCCGTCCTCGAATTAAAAGATGCCAACCATCGCACACCGCTCACAATGGCAGCGGAAGTTGGCAATACGTATGCCTTGCGTAAACTGTTAGCTCATGGTGCAGATATCCATTCCGTTGACTTGTCCGGGAGGACAGCTCTATTCTGGGCAGCAATCAGTGGTCAAGATAAGTCTATAGAAATACTCATCGCCCAAGGGGCTAGTCGGACAATGGAGGATGCCTCGGGGAGAAACGCTTTGTCCTACGCTGCGGAGGCTGAGCACCACGACGCATGCATCGCTTTGCTTTCCCCTGCGGCAGCCTGCTCGAGAAAACGTGGCCATGAGGAGATGGAAGAACTTGAAACCTCAGATGAGGATGACGGTAAATCCGACGCAAGCTCTAATAGCTCTTCTGATTCAATGGTTCTTTCTTTGAAAACTCTTCTCAAATATGGCGAGGAAATGTACTTCAATTGTGCTTGGGAAGATGAACCAAACATTATTATGGTTGCCTCAAAGGTTGGAAGCGACAAGATCCTAAGCTTCCTTCTCGAGGCAGGATTCAAGGCATGCGACGCTATCGATATGCGCTGTCGCACACCGCTAATTTTAGCAGCGGCGAGAGGACATGACTCGATAGTTCGAACTCTGCTATCACAGCCGGAAATGGACGCCGATTGGTGCGATGAGGACGGAAATACAGCATTAGACTATGCAAGGATGGGAAATCATGAGTCAACTATTCAACTACTGCTCGATTCTAGTGTGGAAGGAGACCAACCAAATGCTACAATGTGTTCCCCTTCATCACAAACAAACCGCACGACGGATGACCGAGCCGAATTCTGCAACCGACTCAAAGAATCGGCTGATCCAGCGGAAATTCTCACCCTTTTGAGCTCAACAGGGGCCAAAGATGACAACACTGTGCTTGTTCGAAGGCGGGATGCCATCTTCTGGGCAATCGAAAATGGAAATCGAGAGGTCCTTGACAGCGTTATCGCGGCTTTCCCTTCGCTAGCAAATGCCCAAGACGATACACAGCGCTCCCCACTTCTCTTGGCAGTCACTCAAAAAAGAAAGGATTTCGTTCGAGCTCTACTTGCTCTAACTGAAACCGATGTGAATTCACAAGACAAGGCCGGTCACACTTCGCTTTCGATTGCTATCAGACAGCAAGATTTAACGACGGCTCATATGTTGGCAGGAAGGGAAGGGATCGATTGCACTTTGAATGATGCAGACCAGATGTCATCGCTACTCTGGGCTGTTAGCCTGGGCATATTGTCTGTGACACGTATGCTTGTGAACCAATCAAATGTCGATCACCAAGATGGAGAGGGTAGATCACTTCTACACCACGCAATCTTGGACTCTGAAAACCATGTTCCCGGACACTCTAAGGAAGAGGTTCTTCGCCATTTACTCCGTTTTAATGTTTCTGTCAATGTCGTAGATAAAAATGGACGTACCCCGTTGTCATACGCAGCTGAGATGGGGCTACTACCACATGCTAAGATGCTTGTTAACATGGTGAATATCGACATCAACTGTGCCGATGAAAGGAATCGAACGCCAATATCTTACGCCGCAGAGCATGATCATCGTTACATCATTGCCTTGTTACTGGAGAAGCCCGAGGTCAATGTAACTGTTGCGTCAACAGATGGACGTACACCTCTGTCCTATGCGTCTATTCATGAACAGGCATCAAGCTTTGAGCTGCTATTCGCTGCTGAAAACTCCATGGCGGACTTTCCGGATGAAAATGGCCGCTCTCCTCTGTCATGGGCTGCTCAATTCGGATCTGTTCCTGTCTGTTCTCTTCTCCAGGCATTGGGCAGTGACATCAACCAGGGTGACAAAACCGGTAGAACGCCTCTTTCGTACGCAGCTGAGATGGCACAATTTGATACTGTCCGTCTCTTGTTGGAGACAGGAGCCGAAGCAACATCTCGAGATGTGCTCGGGCGATCGTCGCTGCAATGGGCCGCGTCCGACGATAGCGATTGCTCAGACGTACTATACGGTTCATACTCGCAGACATTTGGGACAAAACGATGTGCGACAATATATGTGTTAGTCACTGGACAACTGGGTGATATACCTACGGCGACGAGTCTTGATCATCTCTTACGAACTTTAATCGAGCGTAATGATACACATTCCATCTCTCGAATTTTCGAGTCTGGTATTGGTAACAAAATAGAACCTGCCTCGGAATTGGTCCACCATGCAATGGAGCACGGCTCTGATGAGACTGTGAAAACAACTATTGCGGCTTTAGACGGTGCTGGTCTTGGGCTGACAGCTACTACTATCCTATCCATCGCAGCATCTGCGGGTAGGACGTCGCTTGTCAAACAGCTCTTAGAGGAGGAAATCGAGTCAAAGGATGCTGACGGCCTTACCCCAATCGCTCAAGCAGTGATGAACGGCCACTTAGATACAATGGCAGAGTTGCTCGATAATGACAAGGTGAACATAAACGCATGCGACAACACGGGGCGGACACCGCTTATTTTGGCAAGCATACATGACCAAGAGGAGGCATTGTCGCGTCTATTGCACTGCACGAAGATTGACGTCAATCATACTGATCAAGAAGGGCGGTCTTCCATCTCACATGCGGCAGGCCTGGGGCATTCTGGCATCGTCGAGTTGCTCCTGGAGGATTCTAGAACGAACTCAGGATTGGCCGATGCTCAAGGAAGATTGCCGCTCTGGCATGCTGTTGCTGGGTTTCACTGCGATGTAATTGCTCATCTTGCCCCGTGATTGGGACTTGGCCCATGAGACCGTCTCGTCGGCGTCGAAAGGAACAGAAAGGGCATTATTCCTCAAGCGCACCCGTTGATCTCGAAGATTTGTACGCTACGATAGCTACGGGATTATTAAAGCAGTGGAAAAGATGAAGAAAATAGAACAGACATGCATCGGTCAATGTGGCGTTTTCCGCGAAATCCTGCGAGCAACTTTTGCTGCTGGGCGAATGGCAAAGAAACCGTGTTGCCGGAACAATCTCTGCGAAGAACGAAACTTAGTCTTGGTATCTGAGTAAGAATTCTAATTCTCTATCACGCGAAGACTCCGGTGAATTAATTTAGAGTCTATCTGTTAACGAATAATATAGCAAATTTAAGTACAGACAGTACAAGAGTCTCCTTGTTAAAGTCAGAAGAATTGTCAGATATGTGGGTGGATTAGTCACACAGCTATGTCTCAGGTTTGATGGTTATTCATTTGACGGACGACAAAGACGAAGACGAAGACGAAGACGTGTGATGTCTGCGCTTCCGTCTCATCGGGTGCAAGCGCGCCGATGACAGACGAACTTGCCGGCTGAATACGACTGATGGCTGAATTTAGCATAAATGCCGGTAAATGTGCCGACATTCCATTTCAATGTATGGAGAAGGAACCATATGGACGACAAAACAGGCCGGAATGGAAGTCAAAATCGACTGTGCGCATACATATGGTGTACGAAGAGATGTGACTGTAGCCTGCTAGACTTGGTGGGCAGACTTGAGATTGCTTTTGGTGGAGGACATGTGAAACGGCTAGCAGCGAAAGTGCTTTCTTGAAATAAAGAAGCGGATGACGGAGCGGCAATATGTGTTATCACGCCACATGCTCCATCCAATATGTCGCATGGCTCGCGAAGCGTTTAATCGGCTCAACTTCTAGCAAGCGGCGCGGGATGCTCCCACTTTCCGTCGCCAACGAGTAAGTACTCCGTAAATGACTATGTACTCCGCACTCCGTAGGCCATCGTCAGCCAGGCCGGTGGCGGCCGGGTCCTGTCCGGGGTTTACATCCATTTCTGGGAAAACCAGCTTGGATGAAGAATAAGCTACTAAGTAGTTATCATGTGGCTCCGGCTTAGCCAGTGGCGGTAACATAGCTCCTAGCTGAGGGGGTTACTGAACGCAGATACGGGCGCTTCCGATGTTCTTCAAGCAATAGCCTCGGCTTGGCCACTGCCAGTATCAGTGACGATGATTGGGACCACATCCCCGAATTCTCGTGATAGGTCCTAGACAGGTACATCGAAGGTATGGGGTTAGAAATCTGGAGAGGAAGGGTTATATAGCTGTAGAATTTCCGTTAGTTTTTCAGATATTCTTGAGTATGTTGCCCTCAATTGCGTGCATCGGGCTTGTCATTTCTATATTCTACATCGTGCTCATACTCTGTCCCTACATACTCGCAACGCGAGCGTACCGCCCTCACGATGTATATACGGCAAGACTTGGTCATGGCGACAAGCAAGATACCGATGGCCTGTTCTCTCAACCGTCTTACTTGCCCTGCATTCTGGAATTTAGTTCTCGCCGCCTTTGACACCATTGTTGTCAATTTTCTCTTCTACTAGTACCGGATCCAGTCTCAACTTGTAACCTTCTTTGAGTACAGTCGCAAGAGCTCTCTTCTCTGGAAAGTTTTGGGTTTCCTAGATTATGAGGGCACTATACGAATTGATGGAGTGGACATATCTGATATCCCTCATCAAGTCCTACGACAGAGCATCACGACTATTCTTCAGGGCCTAGTCGAGTTCCCTGGAACTGTTCAGCATAATATTATACTCGAAACAGCATTTAAACAGTACGTTTTTGGCATTCAAACCTAACCTCGCCCCGCATTCATTGTCATGTTGACCCTGAATTTGAAGCCCGCAGCAATCGAAGAACGAAAGGGCACAATCGAGTTTCGTGTCGTTAACAACGATGGAGAGACAGAGTCGAGAGGAAGCCACTCTGCATATACGCTGCAGGGAACCACACTACCTTACCCATAATGAGGGCTGGATGCGGACCAAGCCTACGTCGCCAATGCCACCGTAAACTCTCTCAGGCTCCGCTGAATCATCTCATAACCATTCACGATCAAAGCCTTCTTGTATCTCCATGCCATCGGCGCCACCGGCTCTGTTTGGTCCTAGTGCTACGTGGGCTGCTGCTTGGAGCCGGCGCGAAGGCGTGTTGGCTAATATGGCTGTGTAGTGATGCCCGGCGAGGGGGGTCTTGGTGGCGGATACGAGCGAGGAACTTGGGCGTTCACGGCCAAAGGAGGGCATTGGAAGGTAGATGGGGTGAAGGTCGGCAAGAAAAATTAAGTCTCCTTGACTGTCTAGTACCTCTTTTCTTTGTGTAGTTCTACAATTCTTTATTGGACAATTCGTCTTAATCCCCTTTGAGATTTCAACGTCTCCCAATTGCCCCGTCTCCGGCCTCATATATAGCGTTACCGTGCAGCTCTTGCGGCGGTTTCCAAGTCGCAGCAGCATGGTCGTACATTTCGGTCGGCGAAAATCTTTGTTGCTGGTGGTCACAATTGGGCGGCGGAGACTGTTGTTGCTGTTGTTGCTGTTGTTGCAAGCTGCTAACTACATTCTTCTCCGCGTTGTCCTGGCCTCGCCCGACGGCGGTGACAACAGGCACCGGTCCCCGCCGCTGCCCCGAGGCCTTGCGTGATCGCCACAGAAGCACTGCCAGTACAATGATTATGACTGCCACGCCCACGCCGGCACCTATACCCGCTTTTGCCCCCGTAGAAAGCCCGTCGTAAGCTATTGCCTCTGGCTGTGATATTGTTGTTGCTGACGTACTTGGCGACAGCCACGTGGTTAAAGTCCCGCTGACCGAAGAGAAAGATGCCGTCCGTGAAATGGACGAGATTGCCGCGGTCAACAAGGTCGGAGAAATAGCAGAGCTGGAAATGGTCATCGAGGGTGGCTTGGCAGTTGTAGCAGTGGCAGCGCAGCCGGTCGGCGCCGCAGGAGGCAGCGTAACCAGGTAGTTGCTGCAGAAGGCCCCGGCATACTGGACCGTATCCCGCTGATCGTCTGTGCCGCACAGACGTACGGTACAACAAGCCAAGTCACCGAGGAACGTGCTGCGTGAGCAGATGCATGTCGGGTCCGAAGCAGCGCAGGTCCCAATGTTGCTGGTCGACGTCCACTTCCTGGCGCAGTCTTGCGCGCAGAGGGGCGGCAGGTAGCAGTCCCAGTCGTTGCACCCGCCGCCCTGGGCGACCGAGTAGGCGATGGGTCCGTACGTGTCCTTACAGGCGCGGTCGACGTTGATGCCCAGGTGGCTCGGCCCGCAGCTCCAGTCGAATACCCCGACGGAGCAGCGAGCAGGGCCGCTGCTCGTGCCGTGTTGCGCTACGCATGCGTTGTCCATGTTGATGCCGCCAGCATACGGCCCGCGTGCTGCCGCGAGAGTGGCCGTGAGGACGATGGCGCTGAGCCTGAGACCAAACGACTCTGTCTGAGGTGCCATGGCGGGTATGTACTCGAGGGTTTGTTGAAATGAGGATCTGGTTGGAACAGCTTGACGAGAAGTAAACCACCCTCCATCTTAAAGAACCAGGCTCTACCATTGCATTTTGCCAGCCCGCATGCGTCGGAAGCACGGTGTGCATCTTTCGCAAAAGGCGTCACAATAGGGAACAATGGGTGTGTCGGCATTCATTGAGTGTAATGATCGTTTGTCTGTTCTGATCACTGTTCTTCTCATTTTTACGCATTTACTAAGCATGTCGCAGGCGACACGCCCTTTTATGCCTTTAACCGGCGACAGTGGGGTTATGCAAATGTAGCTGTGCAACACCTACTACTCCGTAGTTAGTGGTCACGCAGTCACGTCAATGAGGAAGCGGGCGCCATCCGATAGCTCGCGAGCCAATTCAGCAAGGTGCATACTATCACAGCCTCGGTCGGGTGCAGCTTGCATCAGCTTACAGGGTTGGCGGGCCGAATACGAGATGGCGTTGAAGGCTACGGAATACTATTCGACCAGTGACAGCCTGTTGTCACGAGATCGCAACCTCGCCCACTCCTTGGCGGCATTTCAATCATTCATTGCTCGAAAGACAAACCTTGGTGGTTTATCAGGGCGGGTTAACTCGTGTGGTGCCAGCACAAAGTCTTGGTGCAGTAGGTGCAGTCTTGGCGAAATCCTCCGTGATCTGACCGAAGCCGTTTCTCCAGCAATTTGCCTGTAAAGTCACTGAAGAGCCGCAAGCCCGGGAGGAGACATGCCTGGTGACACTTCCTAACTCGGCGGTGCGTTTGTTGCTTACTCCTGCAATCGACAAGATGCATCCCTGGGAATGGAAGGCGAGAAGGGCATGATCGGCGCGCTCCCTACTACTACTGTACAAAGGATTCGCTGTAGTATCTGTTTGATGACGGCAAGGCTTCACTTTCATGATGACGGGGGTCCGTATTAGAGGATACTACTTCTGCCTGCTGATTTACACTATAATACAAGTCCCAGCAATTTGCCGATTGACAAAGAGCTACATCGCACGTCTGGCACCCCTAAGGGCTCTTACACTACTGTAAGTAAGTGCAGAGCGATAAATACCTAGAAAAGAGATAATAATATTTATAATAATAAGGAAATTATAGTATTATAGGCTTTAATAATAAAAGATTTAAATTTATTACTATGCTTAGTAGCAGGATCTAAGGAAAGCTAGTATATACTATTAGTAGCTTCCCCACGCGAGCTATAAGTATTATTAATAAGGAATTCGCCTGTAAACATAGGAATTATAGTCAACCTATAAAGTCTGTTAGGAGGCTGGCCGCGATGTCTCGCGATGTGGCGTGCTTTGCTGGTGTCTTTGCCGGCTGCTCATTGTTAGTAATGCCGTAAAACGCGGTGCGTGTTATTTTGGTGTGGGCAGGTTTCAAAGCGCTACCAGAGGTCACTCTAGGTCATCCGTGCTGACAAGGCGCCTGTGGGTCCGAGTCGAAAAGTGAGGCCTTACCGTTATCAACGAGATACTACAATACACACTTTTGGTCCGTGCTTCTCCTTGCCGATCACTTATAGTATATTCTCCAACAGCAACTCTAGGGCCCAGGACGGTTGTGGTGATGGTAATAAGGTCTGCTTTTTTGCAAATCCACAATGGCTCGAGAACGTTCAAGAGCCAAGAGCGTGTTTAGGATATAGTTCAAGATGGCATCTACTTGAGCATTTGCCTCGTTTATACAATTATCTAACTGTTTTGTCGGAACGGCCGACGTGGTGTCTAGCTCAGCCATGTGCTACTGGAATTACATTAGCGGCTGTGCTAATTAGCCCGCGAAGTGTGCCATGCCTACTAACTTGGAATTCCTGGTATTAATTGCGTAAAGGCTCCAGATAGACAAAGGACTTTATTGATAATCTTATCCTCTACGGCATCGACCCGAAAATATTACAAGGGCCGCAGCGACTCCTATCATTGCTGCCATTTCCCATCATCTCTACCCAACGCAGCCCATCCTTCCCCCACTTTCAGTCTCGCGCCATGAGAGTGGCTATCGTCGCCGTGGGTGAATTGGCTCGTTACTTCATAGACGAGCTTATCAACCAAGGTCATGAGGTGACCACCGTATCGCGCTCCCATAAGGATTACCTCGACAAATTCAACGTCACTCAATGTGTGTCCGACTACTCCGCCTCAAGCCTTCAAGAGATATTGCATGGCTGCGATGCCGTCGTGTGCACCATCCGCGGCGGGGTGTCCAACTACACCACCGTTCACAGAGCCATTCTCGAGGCTTGTCAGGAATCGCCCACATGCAAGCGCTTCATCCCCTCCGTGTGGGCAGGCAACGTCGAGGAATTTCCCGATGAGCCGCTCGAGTGGGCTGACGAGTTCCAGTCCACGCTCAGCGCCCTCCGCGAACAACAGGGCGTCAGCTGGAGCGCTGTCTGCCCAGGGTGGTATGCCGACTACGTGATCCCCCCGCGGCGGCGATACTTGAGCGACATTGGAGACATGTGGCCGCAGAACTACATGGACAAGGTGTTTACGCTGTACGGGAAGGGATCTCAGATCGTGAACTTCACTTCGGCCAAGGACACGGCTCGCGCGACGATTATGCTTCTGGGGCACGATCGTCATGAGTGGGAAAATTACACGTATTTGTCGGGAGACCAGGTGTCTTGGAAGGAGCTGAGCGAAATTATTCAACAGAGGGACGCCGCCTACACCGTGAAGCACAAGTCCATGGCGTCGAGTATTAGGCAGTACGTTGCGGCGAAAAGCGAGAACAGCGTCGATGCTGCCGCCATTTTCGAGCTCTGGGGACACAGCGAAGCCATGTCGTTCCCTTTGGAGAAGGTTATGAGACACAGAGAGAAGTTCTTTCGCGGTATGAAGTTTCGCTCGATTGTGGAGTTGGCCGACGAGGCTGCTGCTGCGGGTGCGGCTGGAATTGTGTAGTTCGCCTCAGAAAACGTAGCTGTTGAATGGCATTCGCCACACACTGCAGGGAATAATGAAACATGATGTGACATGATGTGGTAGTTTATTTCTCCCGAGTAGTTGAACACCATGTCTCTCCTCATCGAGTTGCTCCGAGCTCACCCTCCACCCCTCACAGCCCGACAGGCGCATCCGCGATATCCTTGACCTTGACAAGAAGTTTGCCCGTATTTCCACCAGCATACAGGCTTATAAGCGCCTCCTCAACCTTGGCAAGGCCTCCGTCAACAATGACAACACCTCCCTTCAATCTGCCCGTTTCGCTCCACTGTGCAATTTCCTTCCTCGCCCGTGGCCACAGATCAACATAGTCTGTCACCACAAAGCCTTGTATTTTGATGCGCATGGCAATAACTTTGAAATAGTTCTTCAGGGTCAGACCACTGTCCTTGCTGCTCCACCGGGAAATTATGCCGCATTGGATGAAGCGAGCGTCTTTGTTAGCCTGTCCAAGGCACATGTCTAGGATCTCGCCGCCCACTGTCAAAAGTCATTAGTATTCGACATTGCAATCGCTGTGACGTTTTCGGAATCTTCTTGTCAGTAGACACCGGCTGTGTGATACGCACCACTGTCAAAGTAGACGTCGATATAGTCCTTCGTAGCTTCCATAAACCTGTCTTTGAAGTCGGCAGCCTTGTAATCCAACGCAACGTCAAACCCTAGCACTTCACGGATCCATTTACACTTGCTATCACCGCCACAGATGCCAATAACCTTGGCGCCTAGGTTCTTTGCGATCTGTCCGGCGATGCTGCCCGTTGCGCCGGCTGCCGCAGACACGACGACCGTCTCCCGAGGCTTCGGCTCTCCAATTTGCGTCATGCCAACCCAGGCCGTCATACCGGTCAATCCGTACATGGACAGCCATTCATGCGGTTCCTTGCCTTTGGGAAAGGCAGCAGCTGGTTCGAATCTGCTCTCAGGTACGATGGCGTATTCGGCCCAGCCGCTCGCAGCGACCACGATGTCACCCACTTGGGCTTGCTTACTTTTCGATGCGAGCACGCGGGCAGCTGAGAAGCTCCGCATAGTTTCGCCAATTTGGACCGGCGGGAGGTACGATCGTGTATCTAACAAGTTGGGTGCCGATTAGCGATAGCGTTCCAACGTATTCCTCTCAATCGAGTGCTTTCGCTCGGAGCGTAATTCTAGAGCAGCGTACCTGTTATCCAGCCTCGCATGGCAGGCTCAACAGATATGAGAAGGACCTCAACGAGAATTTCACCATCTTTGACGTTGTCGGGGGATGGACGCGGCCCCTTTTCGATGCGAAAGGTTTGGCCGGGAACGATACCTTCTGTAGGCCGTTCGGCTAGAACAACCTGAGTGTTTTCAAATGTCATCTTGAGTTGGATTGAATTGAGATGGGAGCGACAATATTTTAACCCTAATGGTTGACTTGTTTCAAGATCTCGAGATGTTAATGTAAAGAAGAATTTAAGACTGAAACGCAGACTCCTCATAGATTATAATGACTTCGGGACGTGCATCGCCGGCATGCATTTGGGTGACACCAAGGTGCGTAAGCATGCGTGGAAAGCCTGGATGGCGGACTTTGCTTATACTGCAGTCTTTCGCCCCCAGCGTCATCTGCTCCGTACAATGCACAGCTGTTAACCAGAACGCGCGACATTGCAAATTTCCCGTGTGAGCCACAAGGCTCTCAATCCCCATCAATAGAGTACGCCTCAGGATAGTTCTATTTAAACCGCATCTACGCTACTTCGTTGTGAGTGCTCTCCCCATTTTTCAGCTCCGCAATCCCACCCGTGCGACGCACCTCGGCGACCCTGTCCACGAATGTTCCCGCCTTGAAACTTCGCCACGCCGGGATATCCTCATCAAAGAGCACATCGATTTCCTCGAGCGACTCTCTAGCCGTCTCGGGATATATGAAGAAGGCGTGTACGGTCATGACGACACAGAATGTTCCGGAGATCATGTACGATTTCCCACTGTATGTTTGTGAAAGCTGGCGGGACGAAGAATGCCAGCGGCGCGAGGTTGAAACTACCGTGCGTATCAATGTTAGTTACCACTGCACGAGGTGAAGACGACGAGGATGAAGAAGGCACATACATCCAATTTACTGCCGCTGACAAGCCGACGCCCTTGGCTCGGGATTTGAGCGGGAATACTTCGCTGCAGTATATCCAGGCAACGTGCGCCCAGGTCAGGCCATCTAAGGGGTCCTATTAGCATTGTACAATGTAGTTTGAGACAAATCAGTTGTGGCCCAACGACTTATAAACTCCCACAAAGATATATGCCAGGGCAATGACCGCCTTGGCAGGGGCGCCTTCAATTGACCATTTCAGGATTTCGTTGCCTACAAGCTCACCATTAGCTGCCGTCGATGTGACTCGTTTCAGAGGTCTACTCACCTCGAACGCTCTCGACATGGTGCCCATACGCGGCCATAACTGCACCGATCGATCATAAAACGGAGGACTGCGCACATGATGGCTCCGCTAATGAGTAGCCATCATCTACCTAGCCGATCGATGATGGGCAGAATCGCTCCAGTAGTAGCCAGGAAGATGATGTACTGGATGATGGACGACGCCAAAGCGACATTGCCATGCCGTGTTGTTTGCCGCAACTGTTAGCAGCTGCAGGGAGCAGGGAGAAAGAAGCACACGACCAAGAAATCAACGCGAGCGCCTTACCAAGCCAGCCATCTCAAAAATGTAAACCAAGTAGTACAGCATGACGTTGCCGCCCAGCAGCTGCTGCTAAATCTGCACACTGACTCCAACGAGCGTGCGATTGCGGATACCAGGCGCGAATAGGTCTAGGAGTCTAATCTCAACAACTCACCTGTTTGGCAGTCTGCCACAGCTAATCATGGCGATGACCATGTCTGTTGGCCAGGACGTAGTGGCACTCTTCCCACTTATCCTTCGATGCGAGCCACCGAGGTGACTCGGGAAAGAAGAACACGGTAGGCAGAAAAAGGAAGCCGGGAATTCCCTGAGCCCCATTCAATTGCCCACTGCTGAATGCCTACAATGCGGCCATGAATGCGCGACGGCGCCAGTTCTGCAAGATGCACAAGGACCTGTGAGTTGGTAATGCCAATAACGAAGCCGCTTAACTATGTTAGAAGGGGCAATTTCAAGCCAGATTCTAATGAAGATGTCTACATCTTTGGTTAGTTTAGATCTTCGACAACAAGGATTGGTCAAGCATGCCTGGCAGTCGCTCAGTGACTACACACAGGATAACCGTCAAGAGCCACATGACCCAGGTCCACCTGCCGATCGATTTAAGGTAACGTGAGTTAAGGCCTAAGTAAGTCTCCTTGTTTGCGCCATGATATGTCAGTTGCAGTGGATGGATCTTGCGGCGCTACAGACACCGGAATGGTGTGATGAACAACGCTAGTATCTGCCTCCATATGTTGTTGGTTAGCATCATCGGTCCATTTGGCTCGGTTGTATGCTGAATCGAGAGGAACAGGCTTAACGTATCCTCGATCTATCAATACAACTCGATCTGCGGCTTTCAAATATGGATCTTTTACTGATAGTATATCTTGTCGTTTACCTATAATGATGTATCCAATCTGGAAGGATAATGATGTGATGATGTATACCAGTGTATGTCTTGTTTGCTTTCTCTCGCCCTCGTTTCACTGTCTCTGTTTAACACTATAGCTCACCTCGCCTACACAGGGCGATTCGGTGGTTACGGCATGAGACACACTTGTCCCGGTGGGCAGATCTCCTTCTTCACCGGTCGACTATTTCCTCTAAATCGACACCCCAAGTATCCCTAACAATACTAGTACCTTTTCGGACTTGTCACGCCTGAGTCGGAGCAGTACGTACTCCTGAATCCTCACCCCTCACCACAAGAGCACTCAGTGCGCCCGAAGCACATCTAGCAAGGCACCTTGGAGCTGCCAAACTATTTCGCCGCATCTTATGAGTAGCAAGCATAACTAGATGAGAAATTGATTACTTTTGTTGCAGCTGACGGCCCGTATACCGACTCATAGATGCGCTTAGTGTTCGTGATTCCCATCATGACAGAAATTCATCTGCCAGCTTCATACGATGTATTATGAAACACAAGGGTCTTGCTTCCTTGGTGAGACCTTTTCGTCGTCTGATCACGGTTACTATGAGGAAATTCGCGTCTTGAAGCTTGTGTCATTTCTTCGGAGAAAGGGTGTAGTCAGCCCGTGCAGTGCTGCACGCGTTGACGCCTGCAACTGCACGCTGCATCGTGCTCTTTAACGCACTTATCAACGCACTTCTCAACGCACAACACATCATTGAAAGCCTCACTTCCCTCTTCTGGTACGGATAGTTCTATTGAACAGCTTGAATACCTTATAATTCAAGAAGCATTTAATGCCCTCAAGGATGATCAGGGATCAAAGGGGTTCGCGGTTATAAAAGCTAGTTCTTAACAAAGCCTACGATTAAGCGCGAATACTATCGTCAAAGTCTAATGCCAAAGAAGCCGCACCTATTGATCTTAGCCATCAAATGCAGGCGTTTCCGGGAGTTTCACAAAGAAAACAAATTGCCTCTTTTAAGCCGTAATTCAATTACTTAAAGACCGTTAAACCTACCCAATATACATATAAAACACTAGTCATAACCACAGGGAAATAAATAACCCTATAGGCTCAAGCCGGCTACGACTTCGAAGTCAGGAAAAATTTGGAATTAAACGAATTCAGGCGATTATAACAACAAAGAGCCAGAGCCGCCGCCGTCAGACCAGCCTCACAACTATCGTCAACAGCTTCAATAATAATACTTATTTTGGATGAATTGCCGGATGCCGTGATATCACGTAAAAAATCTCATACAACCGCCCGGCGATGCTCCAGTTCACACGAAAGGCTAGAAATTAGCGACGCGGCAGCTAGCGACGCGTTCAACACAGTAGATAAAAACGTAAAAGGTACTTCTCCCCCTGTAATGGATGGTAGGGTACCCATCACGTTTTGGTTTAGGTCAGGCTGTATGTTGAAATCGCAGTCTGGATGTTTGCTTGCCATGCGGGGGGCAGTTTAACTGAGCCATTTCGTCCACATTGTCCAATTAACCCTTTCAATTCGAACGCTCACCACAGATGCAATTAAAGCTTGTTATTAATGAAATTTACTACCTAAATAGCTATCTAAGCTATATAATAGTTATGTGTGTTTTTTTTTTTTTTTTTTTGGTTTTTTAGTCGCTGAGACATTATCTCTTGCGGAGTTAATGCCACCTCGATGGCTCAGTTAAACTGTCCCTCGCTTGCTTGCCCGGGCCGGATAGACCCATAACCTCACCGGTTGATGCGCTAGGCTCAAAACAGCTAGACTCGGTTGCTTTGGCGCCAGCTCCTCGGCCCAATCGAGGCGATAATCCACTCTCACCTGTCACATTTGAATCCGGGCGGCGGTACAAGCCCATCAGAGTGAGGCGAGAATTATACCTATTATTTTCATCACGGCGACGTCTTAAAACTTGGTTGGGAGGCGAATACGTATAAAACCCGGCTTCCCTTGATCAGCCACTCTTTTTCTCTTCTTTTTCTTCTTTTCCCCCTTGTTTTCTGTTAGTGCCAGAGACAAATCCCTTAGTTGTCCAAGATACAGCGTCGTATGGGCTTTCGTTTCCACTGCTTTTGGGTCTCCGTGTGCCAGAAAATCTTGCAACGTACTTCTTTTATCTCTTGATGATCTCGTACCAACAGAAAACAGCCTTTACAATCCCTTCCACTCAACATGGGCGCTGAACGTTCCTCTAGACTCACGTTGGGGTTCCCCGAGGAGCTTAAGGGACCGGGCACCTGGTCTGGGCAGATAGCTGAGGAGGATTACGTTACTCAACTGACAGGCTCGGACATTGCCTCTGTTGAAGCTGCTTTACGATATTTCCAAGGTGATTTTACCAGGATGATTGCAGGATATCCGTTGCTAACTTCCCTTCAATAGGCCTAGGCATATCACACCACACACCGAAATTGGAGCATTTCCCACTGTCTCCGTTGCTGTCGACAAAGCTTCGATACCTCAGCCAAGCAGTTCACAACGGTCGTTTCTTTGCTGTCCTGCGCGGCCTCAACCCCGATAAGTACACTGAGGAAGAGAACGTGATTATTTACGGGGGGCTTGCCCTGTATGTGGGAAGGGATAGAGCAGACATGAGTACGTGGACTGACTGTCATGCCAAGTATAAATGCTGACTGATATACCCAAGTCTGATTGTATGACCGAGCACCGGGCAGCCAGAGCGACAAGAACCAAGCCCAGTTCCCGCCTAATGAGCTCACGAACTCCATGGTGCGTCAGAGAAACAAAGCCATAGTCTAGCGAAATTCAACCCTGCTGACAAAGTCAAAGAATTTCCACACCGACGTTGATGCTGGGGATGACTTATCCTTGTTCACGCTTAGCCTTAGTAGGACAGGCGGCCGCCAATATCTGAGCAGTTTTTGGTCAGTTTATAACGACTTGGCTGAGAACAAACCGTAGGTCCTGAGCATTCTGGCAAGCGAGATACTATTGATGAGGCATACGATGCCCTCAAGGATCGTCCGGGCGCAGAGGGATTTGCTATCGCGAAGGGCAGCATTCAACGAAGCCGGCGATTGAGCACACCAACCTGCATTATGATACAATGTCAACGAAGCGGAAGATATCAATCGTGGGCTTTAAATTCAGATAAATACAAGAGTTCCACTAAGAAAACAAATTGCCCCTTCCAAGCCCATATCCGATTTATCGAAGACCATCAAATCTATCGAATTTACATACAAAACCTGGCAAATAATCACAAGGAAATAAAAGACCCTATGGGGTCAAGCCAACTAGATATTCAAAGCCTCACGACGAGCCTCAGAAGAAGCCTCACGACAAGCCTTAGAAGAAGCCTCGCAACAAGCCTCACAATAGGTCTCGCTGCCGCCAAGGCATTTTTAACAGCCTCAAATAGCACATTAGCGAACATCCCAATATACCACAAGGCCGCCTACCATCAATATATACAGTCCTACGCCTATCGTCAGTAATACTACGCCTAATTATATAGCATATCCTCCTCCACAGCATTTTATGCCTGGATTCATGGCCGTCAGGGCAGCCTCACTATCGTCAACTTCAATAGCTTCAATAATACTACTAGGTTTCCGGCGTAAATATTCGAGGTGGAGCGGGTCACTCGCAAGGGGCCTGCGAAGTACCTCTCTTGGCCCACAATGCCGCGTTTTTCAACAAGCTAGAAGACCCTTGGCTATCAAATTCAATAATTTCCAACGATTTTCAACGATTCCAACGATGCCTAAGACGTCGGATTCCTCGCAGGGCAAGAGGCGTGAGGCCCTCGTCTTAGTGCAAGCCGGCCACACACACCAAGAGATCGCCGAGATAACTGGCCTAACGCTCAACCAAATCTACTATGCTATAAGGACGCGTTGTTTTGGTACGAAAACGACCCCCTGCCGGTACTGGTGGGGGCCCGAAGAATTACCCTTACGACTACGGAGTAGTATTACTTCTGATAGATTGCGGTAATCCATGGTGACCCGCACAATGACTGGCCAGTCAAATGCAACGACTGCAATGCAGCAGCTAGAGACGTGTCTGACGCATCTGACGAGGGGAAAAACTTAGAAGGTACTTTCCCCCCTGGTCATAGCTGGTGGGGTATCTAACATATTTCGGGCTAGGTCTACTGCATGCTTGTTTTCTCCTACGGTACTCCGTATGAGGGTTGGTGAAAGGGCATTTGTGACCGCCTAGCCACGCTGCGCGATGTTCCCCGTATCGCGACTGTGGCGACGGCGGGCTTTTACTACTCCCCTGTCTTCGCGTGGGAGCGGCGATTTCATCACCAGTACCCCATGGACACGTTCCAGTCCTATGAGAAGATGTTCGCGGATATTATTCTTGATCCCCAGCATGTTACACTAGTCGTGGAAGATACCTACAACCCATCGGAGTCAGAGAAAACAGAACCTGTTATTGAACCGGACAGAAAAATGCCTCTGCCCAAGCAAGGCAATTCTGTTATTGTTGGTGCGGCGACATGGAAACTAGAACCAAGCTCCCCCCGCTACGGCCAATTTATGAATCCCGCAGACTCTAATGACCCATCGCTTAACTTTGATGGTGGCCGCAGCAGAGACAAGAGTCCACGCCATGCGGACATGCTGGATGATAAATGTGATGCTGCTGAGGAGAAGTAAGTCTTCTGATTGCTGGCTGACTGCCTTCTGCTAATACAATAAACGTAGATATTTTAATGGAAACCAACTTGTGGACATGTCGGTCGTTCACCCTGCGTATTGGAGGCGTGGCCATGGCACTGAGCTTGTGAAATGGGGCAAATCCCTTGCTGACCTTGATTACATGGCGCAAGGCGTTGTTGCAGCCGCAATGGGTGAGAAGTTGTACATGTCTCTAGGCTACCAAAAGCTAGACCATGTCAAGGTTGAGGACAAGGACGGTCCTGGTCCACATGAGCTAAGCGTTGGAATTCTTAAATACTTTGGCTCCACGTATAGGAGGTCAGATGTCAGAGATTACTGCTTATGAGGGTATTCAGAAGCCACGTGATGTCGTGAGTCTAGTGACGCACCTCAGCCTATAGGAGGAGTATAGCATGCAGCTAGCAAACTCTTTGCTGCGGGGTAATAGTAAAGCATAAGTAAGGAAGGAGGAGACTAGATTATTAGATAGCTAGAGATTAAGACTATTTATAATATAGTGTTATTTTATTACTAAGAAGCTATAAATACTTTAAAAGTCTTATTTATTACTTTACTTTATTAATTTCTTAAGTTATAATAATTTTAATCTTTTTACTCTTAGGGTAATAAATTATTAAATAAAATACTTATTAAAATAATTAATATAAATATATTAATTAA
Source organism: Conoideocrella luteorostrata (assembly GCA_032433595.1). Lineage (NCBI taxonomy): Eukaryota > Fungi > Ascomycota > Sordariomycetes > Hypocreales > Clavicipitaceae > Conoideocrella > Conoideocrella luteorostrata. The sequence goes on from JASWJB010000137.1 coordinate 99,999, forward strand.
GTAAATACTTAGTAATAATAATATAATAATAAATAATTATTTATAAAATACTTCTTTTCCTTAATTAATAAGCTAAACTCTTTAAAAAAAAATAAAAATATATTAAATAAAGCTATTAAATTAATAATTAAAAAGCTATAAATAATTAAAAAGTATTATAAGCTTATAAAACTTTAAAAAAGTATTTAAGAAAAAAAAATAAGCTTATAATAAATAAAGTTATTAAAAAAAAGAGTATTACTTTTATTTAATACTAAGAGTATAGTATTTTAGCTATAATATAGTATTATAAAGGTATAGCTTAAAACTTTTATATATAAAAGTAATACTTATAAAAGCTTATAAAACTTTTTTTTTAACTTAAATATAGCTTTTATTATAAATTATTATAACTTTCTTAATAATATTATTAAAGTTATATATATTAATAATTACCTTATTAATAATATAAAGTAATAATAATTATATTATATTATTATTAATAAGTTAGTTTTATATTAAGATTATACTTAAAATAATTTTATAATATAATTAAAGAAAAAAATAATTAATAAAGAATTATATTACTTAAAAATAATTAAAATATTAATAAAGCTAAGGTAAAAAAAAAGTTAATTTTTTTAAAAGTATAAAAAAATTTAAGAAAAAGTAAAAGTAAAATTCCTTAAGAAAATTAAAAAAAGTATTTTAATTTATATATTTATTAATAACTTAAATAATACTATAAAAAAGTAAATACTTAGCTAAGAGTTTCTAAAGAGTTAAAACTATTTAATAAATTAAGGTAAAAAAGCAAAAGTTATTATAAACTTACTTAATTAAGTTAAGAATAAAACCCTTAAAAAGAATTACTTAAGCTTATTATTTTTAGTAAATAAAAAACTAAATAATAATAAAAAAGTAATATTTACCTTTAATATTTACTTAGCTTAATTAAATAAAGTAATTTACTATAAATACTAAAAAACTAGCTATATTTCCCTTAAGTATATAAAACCTAATTATAATACCTATAATAATAACTATTATATTATTACTATATATAGTAAAAGTAATAACTATATTACTATAAATATAAATAAAATATTTATTATAGTATTTTATTAATAAAGGCTTAGGTTTATTATAAATAATACTAAAAACTTATATATAAAAATAAAAGTAAAATTATAGTAAAAATATAACTAAGTAACTATATTAATATTATTTAACTTAAATATAATTAATATTATTATTAACTCTAAATTATTAAGTAATATAAATTAAAGTAATATATAAAAAAACTTTATATAACTAAAAAGTATAATAAATATATTATTAAAGCATTATAAAATTCTTAATTATATTATTAAAATTAAAAATAATATTAATTATATATAAATATATTAACTTAATTATTATATAATAAAAACTAAAAAAAACTTATTTTTAAAACTTAATTATATTATTACTTATAAATTAATAATAATATTATAAGAGTTTAAATATTAAAAATACCTTATTATAATATTAAGACTTTTATTAACTTAAGGTAAATAATAAGTTTATTATAAAGTAAAAAAGTTAATTATTATATTAATTTTATAAAAAGAATTTTAACTTAATTAAATAATAATATTAAATAAAAATAAAAAAAGTAATAAAAAAGCTATAAAGAAGTTACCTAAGGCTTATATTAAATATTAAAATATTTTCTTAAGAAAAGCTATTATAATATTACCTTTTTTTAGTAAATAAATATATATAATTAAATTAAAGAAAAGCTAAATACTTTTATAAAAACTTATTTATAACTTTATTAAAAAAAAGCTATAAATACTTTATAAATACTTAGCTAATATTATTAAGTAAAAATAAATAAAAAAATTAATAAGCTTAATTAATACCTTAATTCTCTTTATATTAAAAAAAGGAAGCTAATTATATTTATATATAAATTATTAAAGCTTTAATAAAGTTATAAAGAAAAATAAAGTACCTTTACCTTTAGTAACTAAAATTCTTAATAAGTTAAAGAGTATAAAAATATATACTAAAATTAACCTTAAAAATATATATTATTAGCTATATATTAGCAAGGGTAATAAGTAAAAAACTACTTTTTAATATTAATATAGCTACTTTAAATATTTTATAATACTATTTAAGCTAATTAATACTTTAGTTATTTTCTAAGAATATATTAATAATACCTTAAGGGACTTAATTAATACTATTTATATTATATACTTAAATAATATATTAATATATAGTAATAACCTTATAAAATATAAGTAATATATATAATAAGTCCTTAAAAAGCTAAAATAAGCTAAATTATATATAAATATTAATAAGTATAAGTTTTTTATAATTAAAGTAAGATTCTTAGAATTTATTATAATAAATAAAAGAATTAAAATAAAACCTAAGTATATTTAAGTTATTATAAACTAGCTATTACTTAGTAATATATTAAAGATTTAGTTCTTTTTAGAATTTATAAGCTTTTACTAAAAATTTATTAAAAAGTATAATAAAATAATTATTTTATTAATAAACTTATTAAAAAGAAATATAATAAAAAGTATTATATTACTAAGTAATATAATAATAGCCTTTAAAAAGCTAAAGTAATACTTTTAAGAAGTATTTATTTTAATATATTTTAACTTAAATATATTATTAAGAATAAAAACTAATATATTAAGGTTTATAATTAATATAATTTTAGTATAATTATAGCTAAATTATTAATATTTAATTACTTATATATTAAAAAAGTTATTTTTTATAGAAATTTATTATATAATTCTTAATATAAAGCTATTAATTATTTAAGAAGTATTTAGAATATAAAGATATTACTTTACTTATTTTATATACTTAATTTATATTATTATAAATTATTTAAACTATAAATACCTAGTATTTAAATTAAAGCTAATAAATAAATAAGTTATTACTTTAAATAAGCTATACTTATTTAATTTTATTATTAAGTATAAACTAAGTATTATTAATTTAGTTAATAATTTATTTAAGTAATTAAACTATTTTAATAAGAAAGTAATAATATAAGTAAAAGCCTTATAATTATTAACTTTTTTAAAAAAGTTTATAAGTAATAAGTAATAAAGTAATAATTATATTATAAAGTATAATAAAGCTACTTTATTTAATTAAGTAAAGAGTAAGTAATAAAGTAATAATTATATTATAAGGTATAATAAAGCTACTTTATTTAATTAAGTAAAAAGTAAAAAGTAAAGTAATACTTATACTATAAGGTATAATAAGGCTACCTTACTTAATTAAGTAGTTAATATATAGTAGGTTAATAATAATATTATTAAATATATTATATTAATTTCTAAGATATTACTTATTTTTAATAAGTTAGAGTTATAGTAAAGCCTTTAGCTAGTAAAGTTAAGACTAGCTTTAATATAGCTAGCTAGCTAAAGTACTATAGTAAGGCTCTTAGCTATTAAGAGAGCCTTTATAATAAGCTTCTTAGTAAATATATTAAATAAAGGTAGCTATTTATTAATACCTTTTATTTTTAAGTTATTATTAAAAATATAATAAAGGGATACCTTTATAGTTTAATAAAGAAAGTAGCTTATAAGTAGCTCTAGGGTTATAACTTAAAGGCATAAGCCCTAGGAAATTAATAAAAAAGGACTTCTCTTATATAAAAAATATATTTATATTCTAGGAGGCCTTAGGAAGAAAATAATACTATTAGTTTATAATAACTTAGTAATAAGATATTATAAAGTTAGTAAGACACTATAATAACTTACCTCTTAGCAGAGCATTATATATAATGTAGTTATTGTAGTTTTTAGACTTTTCATGTAATTATAATGTATTAAAAAGGTACTTATAATGTAATGTAATGTAATATGTAATTTTTGTAATGTAATTTGTAATATAATGTATTTAATACATTACATTACAAAAATTACATATGTAATATTACTATAAATAGATTTTAGTTAAAAAACTAGTTTATAAATATAGTTAATTTTAACTTAATATATTTAATATTATACTTTTTATATTAATTATTTTATTTATTTTAATATTTAATTATAAATATATTATATATTCTTAATTCTTTAATATATTATATATAAATAAAAGAAATACTAATAAATAATATAACTATTTATTATAAATAAATAAATAATAAATAATAAATATCTTATAATTTATATAAGCTAGAACTTAGAGTATTACTGCTATATTAGTTTTTTTTCTTATAATAATAAGTGCTATAAGTCTATAAATAATAATAAATATAATAGAAAATATATACTATTAAATAGAGAAAATTCTTAGCTTTATAATGCATATTATTATATTATAAATATATAAGAATTAAAAGAGTTATAAAAGATTAAAGATATAACTAATTAAACCTTAATAGCTAAGCTACTTTTAGTATAGTATTTTAACTAATCTAGAATTAAATTAGTATTTTAAGCTATTAAACTTAGTATTAAGCTAAGCCT
>JASWJB010000138.1:0-104453 GCA_032433595.1 Conoideocrella luteorostrata
CACATAAACACACCCAAAAAGGGCAAAAATGTAAATATATCGAATAGAGCACATTTTTGTTTGTTCAGATAAGATGAATTGAACGATCTCGCAGCATAAAATACGTTCAACACTCGACCAATACAACGTCGATAGTAACATAGGCGGCGCTTCAAATACATCACCATTCAGCGTGGGTATGCATCGCTGCTATGGAGACTAGGACAATCGATTACTTGGGAGGTTCATGTTTATAGTTGATCATCATCACGGCTCACCAGAGATGGTGACCCCTGGTGGAACTCTTTTCATTTATGCTCGTTTGATTTTGACTGTAAAACCTGATTACAGACGCCAAGATGGTGACCGATGCTCGTCAACTTCCAAATGCAATTGGCCAAACCTGCCCAATAAAAGTTTCGGAGAGACCCGTTTTCCCCGATTCTACACCACCCGGTTATTGAACCTCCCCCGCTGTTGTACCGTTAAAACAAAAGCAGCTCTAACTTGGTACCACACACGCGTAGCTTCTTATTCCTCGCCGGCCCTTTCCCAGCAACAACAAATTCCCTCGTAGATTCCTTTTCGCATGGTAAATTAAATGTTCAGTTTCTTTTCCCTTCTTTTTGGTTTTCAAAGATTGAAAATACTCCCAAAAAATACATCTACCAGGCCATCTCGTGGGGCTTGTCGCCACTTCGCAAGCTGAACGAGCTTCCGAGGTAGCTGGCGAGCATGTCGACCTTCTTGATGTTGGCGATCAGAGCCTTGTCGATGGCCTTTTGGTCGGCAGCGCGGCTGCTGGTGATCTTCTTCTTCTGTTAGGCGCATGAAAGTTAGTCCATGTTTATGTTTCCGTTTGTTGTGAACTCTCATTGAGTTTCATCGTACCTCAGCCTTCTCTCCCTGCTTGAAGAAAGCTTCCTCGCTAGCCTTGTCCTTGGACTTCTCGGCGGTGAAATACTTGGGCTGGGCGATCTCCTCAATCTTCTTGGTGTCGAGGCCGGAGACATCGACCTTCAGGGAAGTGGCAATGACGTAACGGGAGTTGACTCGTCGCAAGGGAACACCGTTAATCTTGAAGGGGCCGGTGACGAGGAGGACACCCTGGTCGAGGGCCTTGAGGAGAACGACACGCTTGCCGCGGAAACGGCCAGCGAGGAGGATCAGAACGGTGCCAGGCTGGAGAGATGCGCGGGGGGTCCAAGAGCGGATGGACTTGCGGACCTGTAGTTCGGGATGATGTGTTAGCATTTGGGGTCTTTTCAATATTCTGGTGTTTATGCATGTCAAAATTCCATATGCACTCTGTCCGGGACTGCTCTGGCGTATTGCGGAACTGGTAGTTGTGTTATGCGCTTTGAAATAGCCCGTATGATCTTTGGGGGTCTGCAGTGTCACGCAGAAGGTGTCGTTTGTCATATTGAAGCTGAAATGGTAATCGTTCCCCATATCACAGGGAATGGTCCTGAGTCCGTTTGTAGCTGTGCTGGATTGCAATTGCTGCTGAATGCTCCGTCTTGTCGTTGTCCCATGTGTGCGCTGCCCATTCACTCCTCCTTCACTTCCTTCTCCCGGATAGAGGCCATATCATTGTTTTTGTCCCATCAAATCATGATCAATCTTCATCGACAACTCACCTTCTTTGGCGCGCTCTCATCGTCGGCAGGATACCACTTCTGGGCCTTCTCCGAATGAGCGGGAACATCCCGGCTCGACTTCCCGAACTTCTTGGTCGTGGGCTTGGCCGACATGGTGACTCTCGGGTTGTGTCTTGTTGGGCTGTGGAGAGGGAAAAGGAAAGACACGGTTTGGTGATGCTCGCCCGAAATGATAGAATTCTTTGTGAGCGCCACTAGCGAGTTTGTGGGAAGCAAAATGTGAACCCTCAGGCGCTAGCCGGTTACGGAAGCCCGCCCAGGTCAACATTTTCTTGCCCATCTTGTGGGAGCATGGGGCTGGCAACACGTGATGATAAGATAAGCGGTGACAGACTGGTGTGGGTCTCATCGACCTGGGCACTGTGATGCAGCTGCTCCACCGGGCAGAGCCGAAGGTGCGAGAAGCTGCTTCAGTCGTCTCGAAGCCAAGAGAGCTTCTGCCCTCGGTATTAGATAGTTTAAACTGTAGCCGCTGGATGCCACAAACTTGCGCTCCTTTTCCAACCTCATTCTGATGTATTATACCGTACTACAATTACCGAGTTTTTGATTGTTTGCTGTGCGCGCCGTCGACATGCAATCTAGACGCCAATTGATAACTTCGGCACAGCGTCTAGCTGGTGCCGCTGCTGCTCCTCGACCTTCGCTGCTGGTCTTGCGACAAGCCGCCGGTCAGAGCTTGCGTACAATACCACGCCGAGCACTTCCAATCCTAACCACACGGTGTTACGCAAATGGCCGTGGTCAACCACATCCACCCGGAGGTACTCATCGTATGAATCTAGGAGGCGAAGAAGAAAAATCGGCTTTAGAGCAGTTTGGAGTCGATCTTACCGCGCGCGCGCGAGACGGTAAACTAGATCCGGTGATTGGGCGCGATGCCGAAATTCAAAGAACAATCCAGATATTGTCACGACGAACGAAAAACAATCCAGTCCTCATCGGTAACGCCGGCACCGGCAAGACTGCTATCCTTGAAGGCCTGGCGCTGCGAATTATACGAGGCGACGTGCCGGAGAGTATTAAGAATAAGAGGGTCATCAGCCTGGATCTTGGTTCCCTCATAGCTGGCGCCAAGTTCAGAGGCGACTTCGAAGAGCGATTGAAAAAGGTTCTTGACGAGGTTCAGAAAGCGGAAGGAGAGGTCATTCTTTTCATTGATGAGCTTCATACTTTACTTGGTCTGGGCAAGGCCGAAGGTTCGATTGATGCGTCTAACCTGCTGAAGCCCGCCTTGGCTCGTGGTGATTTGCAATGCTGCGGCGCTACAACACTCAACGAATATCGTCAAATCGAAAAGGACGTTGCTTTGGCTCGTCGATTTCAGCCTATCGTCGTCAGCGAACCTACGGTGGAGGATACCATCAGCATTCTCCGTGGCATCAAAGACAAGTACGAAGTGCACCATGGCGTTCGCATCACAGACGGCGCCTTGGTCGCTGCGGCTACACTGTCCAATCGCTACGTCACCGACCGGTTTCTCCCAGACAAGGCCATCGATTTAATGGACGAAGCTGCGAGTCATCTCAAACTTCAACACGAGTCCAAGCCAGATGAGATCATGCGACTGGATCACAAGATCATGACTATTCAAATTGAATTGGAAAGCTTACGCAAAGAGAAGGATGTAGCCAGCCAAGAGCGTCGGGAGAAGCTAGAAAAAGATCTGAAGAAATATCAAGATGAAATCTCGGAACTCAATACGCGCTGGGAAAAGGAAAGATCCGAAATTGAATCTGTCAAGAAGGTTCAGGAGGATCTTGAAAAGGCCAGGTTCGACCTCGAGCAAGCCCAACGGGAAGGAAACTTTGCTCGCGCGTCCGAACTCCGATTCGGCGTCATTCCCAACCTAGAGCAAAAGCTACCGTCTGATCAAGAGACCCAGCAGCAGCAGCAACAGCAACCAGCTGAAGATTCGCTGATTCACGACTCAGTCACTTCGGACGACATCGCCAATGTCGTGTCCCGCATTACTGGCATCCCCGTATCAAAGCTTACATCCGGGCATATTGAAAAGCTCGTGCACATGGAGGACACTCTCCGCGAAGCCGTCAAGGGCCAAGATGACGCCATCAAGGCCGTATCGGATGCGGTTCGCCTTCAGCGCGCCGGTCTAAGCGGCGAAAACAAACCATTAGCGTCCTTCTTCTTCTTGGGCCCAACAGGTGTCGGCAAGACAGAGCTGTGCAAAAAGCTCGCCGGATTCCTCTTCTCCACCGAGTCAGCAGTGGTACGCTTTGACATGTCTGAATTCCAGGAGAAACACACCATCTCTCGACTTATCGGCGCGCCATCCGGTTACGTAGGCTACGAGGACGCCGGCCAGCTCACTGAAGCTGTTCGTCGCAAACCCTACGCGGTCCTCCTATTCGACGAGTTCGAGAAGGCTCACCGTGATATCTCGGCGCTCTTGCTCCAGGTCCTCGACGAGGGGTACCTCACCGACGCGCAAGGCCACAAGGTCGATTTTAAAAATACGATTATCGTGTTGACCTCCAACCTCGGAGCAGACATTCTCGTCGGCCAGAACCCCCTCCATCCCTACAAAGAAACCACCGACGGAGACATCGACCCGTCTGTTCGGCAAGCAGTCATGGATGTCGTCTCGCATGCCTACCCGCCCGAATTCCTCAACCGAATCGACTCGTTCATCATCTTCAAGCGTCTCGCACAGTCCGCCATTCGGGACATTGTCGACATTCGCCTCCGCGAGCTTCAGCATCGTCTAGACGATAAGCGTATCAAGCTTACTGTTCCGAATGATGCGAAAGACTGGCTTGCTGAGCGCGGGTACGACCCCAAGTTCGGCGCCAGGCCGCTGAACCGACTCATCACGAATGAGATCAGTAATAGACTTGCGGATAAGATTATTCGTGGGCAGCTGAAGATGGGACAGGCTGCTGAGGTGAAGATCAGTGATGATAATAGTAGGTTGGAGGTTTTCAATGCTCCAGACACTACGGCGTAAATTTCTCTGCAATGCCCTGACAAGGGCCACCCTTTTTGACTTATTTTCTGTATCATACAACCACCTCGCCATGGAGTTTGGAAAGCGAAAACGGCGTTGAGAGTCTTTTGTTTTGTTTGGTTAATCAGCAATGTACTAAGGATACTGATACTCCCCACTGAGTGATTCGATACCCGCGCTTACATAGTGAGAGCAGCGCAACAATAAAATATTCAAGGATTAAAGCTCAAACCTCTCTTGCCATTGTCCAACCACAACAAGTCGAGCGCTGTAGAAATCACATGGGTTCAAAATGTTAATAAAATCATTTTTCCATTCTTCAAAATATCTACCATCTTATGCTGTCCCTATTCATCCTTTGCCTGCCATAACCTTTCCATAGAATATCCCGCCAAATTGTCGGTAAACTTGCCAGGAAGCGGAAAGCGTAGAAGCAAGCAAAAGACAAAAAGTAACAGAATTGACAACCCCCGGAACGAAGTTCAAAACCAAGTTTTAAGAAATCCCCTTTTTCTCCATCCCCCCGCATCACTCAGCTACGATCATTTTCTCAGCCGGGAGGCCAGTGCAACAAACCCAACTCCGCCAATCTAGCGCAATGAAAGAGATGAGACGAAACTAAAAAAGGAATAAAGTCAAGAAGACTAAAACATAACAGCGTAAGCCACGTTTTGCAGCCCTTTGAATGCAACCGATTTCCCCAAGACATCACCCTCACAGCACCCATAGATGTGCTCAGCATACGAGCCCTGATCGTCGATATAGGTTCAAAGACGGCAGCCTGACTGTAAGCCGAACTAATCCACATAAAACCAGACAAGTTTGCCATCCCCCTCAAAATTTTCATCCCCCCACAGATGGATTGTCCGCCCATTACATCTTCGTCCATAAAAGCACGTGCCATCAATGGGGGTCAAGATTTACCAATGCCTCACGACAACACCTAATGGGGAGATACAATATGCGAAGAGTCGAGCAGGGACGCAATAAGATGTAATTGAACTAAATTTTGTTCGAGTGGTTGACCGATAGCTTTTCAAATTACAACCGAAACCTCACTATAATGAAGTCCGAGTTTGAAGAGAGTACGTGACATGAGGGAGTACGGATGAGAAAGCGGAGGTTGATCAAAGGCTTCTCGTGGGGATTTTCTACTGGTGGCCGGCCTTTCGGAGTGTGCTGGCGAGCCACTCGAGACCCTCATACAGACCGTCACCAGAGGTGGCGCAGGTGGACTGGATGTACTATTTGAGGACGACAGTTAGCGAGATGATGCAAACATAGGTATAAGTAGCATCCGTCGCGAAACCGAAAGGACTTCTATCGACTTACCCAGGCGCGTTGCCGCAAGCCGTGGAGGCCGAGCTTGTCGGTAATCTCGGCAGCGTTCATGGCATTCTAAAACGAGCTGGTCAGCACATTGTGCAAGTATCATAACAGTTACGGCGAGAGGGAAGGGCTCCATACAGGAAGATCCTGCTTGTTGGCAAAGACTAAAAGAATGGCATCACGCAGCTCATCCTCGTTGAGCATGCGCTGAAGTTCCTCGCGAGCCTCAACGATACGGTCACGATCGTTGCTGTCGACGACGAAGATGATACCCTGAGTATTCTGGAAGTAATGTCTCCACAGGGGACGGATCTTGTCCTGACCACCGACGTCCCACACGGTGAACTGAATGTTCTTGTACTCGACAGTCTCGACGTTGAAGCCTATGGTGCAATGAATGTCAGGACGGCTGTGTCAGACCAGGCAAACAGCACGACATATCAATTCGGGGCGGTGAGCGGCAAGCGCTGAGCCTGGAAGTAATTGATACGACTGTGTAGGGATAGCGGGGGTTACCATACCAATGGTAGGAATGGTGGTAACGATTTCACCAAGTTTGAGCTTGTACAAGATGGTGGTTTTACCGGCGGCATCGAGACCAACCATCAGAATTCGCATCTCCTTCTTCCCCCACAACTTATCGAAAATCTTAGAAAAGGCGAGACCCATGATTGCGACCTAAGGCGACGAGCCCGGAAATCGTATATAGTTAATGGTGATGGGTGGGGTGTGTCAGGAAAGGAGAAGAAAAAGGGTCGACCGGGCGAAGAGATGTGTGTCCTAGTTGCCACGCGTAAGTAAGCCGATCCAGTTAAGGAGGGGTTTTTTTGGTTGTGGGCACAAGCAATGACGATGGGCAAAGGTGGACGAGGAAGAGAAATGAAAAGAAATCCACGCGGCGACAAAATCAAGCCGATGCAGATTGGAATGTCAAGCAAAGTGGCCACTCCTTGTGATGATGGTAATTTGGGGATGCGACTTGATATAGTCGTGCGCAGGCTGAGGACACATGTCCAGGGATAGGCTGCCGCATTTCAGCGTGTGGTGGCGGGTGGATTCACAGTGTGTGGCCACAGGCACCACCAGACGGACCGGATGGACCAGAGGCGTGACTTGAGGAGGATCTGGCAAGCCTTGTGCCTTTTGCCTACAAGAAGCGTCTTGGCCCGGGCGGAGGGGTCGCCGAACATGACAATATGACGGCATCGGCGGCTGGAGGAAACTTGGAATCATTTGATTTCCATCCATCTCGAGTACACCGGTTGACGGGACGGGCATGATCGAGGGCTCAGGAAGGACTGACTTACTCCTTGGTCGATGGATCGCGCGATGCTTTGCGGGAGTGGGCGTGCAGGAGTGGGTAATAAGGAGAAAGAGAGTTGTCGTGGGATGGGATGGATATTTTCTTGGCCGTGTCTGTGTCGGTGTCGGTGTAGGGGGACGGCGGAGGCGGCGACGGCGAAGAAATGCACGCACACACGCACACGCACGGGTTAACTGAGCCAACCAGTTCACTGTTGAGGCGGGCTGGCATTGATTGGGCTGGCACTGGGTTGGCAGAGACCCAAGACCCAACTCGAGAACTCGACGGAAAAGTGGGTGGATGCCACCAGTCGAGGTCCCGCCGATAGATCTCCAGCACAGTGTTCACACACTCCGTAGGCTACCGGGGCGGAGTGCAATTCCGAAGTTTCTTCTTATCGTTTGCTCCGTTGATAGAACCGCCGATGGCTGCAACGTCGCCACAGGCTTTGATTCCCATTCACCTTCAGGGCTGTGCATGGAGCGCAGATTGCAAAGTGCGGAATGTGGTGTACAGATTACGGAGGAGTTTGCAGAGCTGCCGTCAGTTAGGTGTCTTGATAATACAGCTCAGCTCTCACGTTCCTGTTCCCCTCTTAGCCGTATCGCGGCTGTGAATGCAAACTTTCCGCAGTGCTGTCTCCCCTGTAGCTACTCCGTACAGTTGTAGTAACTACAATTTAAACTCGCAGATCACTGAGATTGTCCTCTCACAGCAGATTGACTGACTGCCCGAACCGGTTGTAGCTCTTGAAGATGTAGACCACTTGGGAGCCTGCGGGGTTGAGATCCCACTGACTGAATTACTGGCATTGGCACAACCTCTTCAGGTACCAGAAATGTCCCTCACCATATCCAAGGTTTCGAGCGTCAAACTTCGGCTAATCCATGGTGGCTCCCGAGGCTTTGTTTGCGTCTCCTTTTTAGCAAACTGAGGAACAAAGGCCTTCTCCCTGAGTCCTTGTGTGGTGGGGACCTTGAATTATGGGCAACGATGACCGGGCCAGTCACCAGCCGAGTTCCCATCTTTTCCTTATCTTCCCTGGTACAGGGCTGGCTGGCGGTACAGGCAGCATTGCTGTACGGACAAACGGAGTACTAGTACTGCAGTAGAGACGGTAGACAGCCCCTGGCCAAAAGAGGTGTACATTCTGCACTAGTTGGTACGTGCCTTGTCGCTCTGCAACCCCTGTCTGCTCACAGTAGCAAGCGAACCTCCAATTCCTACCAGCGAAAAGGTGTCACCTTCGCGATCCTGCGCAGCTCCTATCTCGGAAAAAAACACCAATACCACTACCAACGCCACGCGACCAGAACAGACCAGACCAAACACCCAGGGCATCAGCTTTTTCAAATCTTATCCTGCATCATAACGACACACCGCACAAAAATGCATCTGCCTACGGCTGCTCGGTCGCTGCTCGTTGCGGCGACGGTGGCCTTCCAGGTCGCCAGCGCGCACAACATTGTTCTGCCTGCCCACGGCATTGAATGCTTCCACGAGAGCCTGCACCGCGACGACAAGATGACAGTCACTTTCCAGACCGGAGACCGGGAGTTTGGGAGCGCCGGCAATCTAGATATTGATTTTTGGGTATGCATCTAGCTTTGCTTTCTTTGAAGGAGAGCGGCCATATACGCCCTAAAGAGGATCATATAAAATGCCATTCAAACGTACATCATCTAACCAAGCATTTGTTTTTTCCTACGCGTCTAGATCCTAAACCCTAGCGGCGGTTACGAAATCAACGAGCGAAGCGTCTCTACCGGCGACCATTCTTTCACTGCCCACAATGACGGCAAATACACCTACTGCTTCGGCAACCAGCACTGGGGTGCCAACACCAAGGAGGTTTCTTTCAACGTCCACGGTGTTGTCTACGTCAGCGAGTCCGACATGCCCTCCGATCCCATCGAGTCTGAAGGTACGTCCATATTTGGGGCAGAGCCCTTTACCTGGGCGTGAAGATTGCCCTTCATGCGTCACATGCTAACAACTGTCAACCTCCAGTCCGCAAACTGACCGATCTGCTCGCCCAAGTCAAGGATGAGCAGCAATACATCGTCATGCGTGAGCGAACCCACCGTAACACCGCCGAAAGTACCAACGCCCGAGTCAAGTGGTGGAACTTGTTTGTCCTTGGCGTCGTTGTCGGCGAGTCCTTGTTCCAGGTTTGGTGGCTTCGACGGTTCTTCGAAGTCAAGCGTGTTGTATAAGCGAAATTCCATGCCTGGTTGCTCTTATTATTTCAAACCCATCCGGCCTTTTCAAGCAGTGTTGAAAAAAAAAACCCAGCAGCAGTGCATTGCACCACCCATTACTCTGGCTAAATTTACAACGTTCCTAAGATGTGGGGGACTGTGCAGATGTGTGTCTCGCAGGTGCTATCAACACGATTTACTTTGGGCTTCCGCGAAGTGCGTATTGGCGTAAAGAAAAGGGGGGAAGGGGCCTTGGGAACACGCGAAATTGAAGGGCGGAATAGGTGGCCCAGATACAAACTGTCAGTCAGGGTGGTATTCAAGATGTAAAACATGACCTTGTGGTAATAGATGAGGGGCTAGCGGCTTTTCTAATGAGTTAAGAAGACTTTACTTCATAATATGTGTCTGTCGACGAACATCGTCGCCATCAACCCCTCCTGCGAATCTTTAAAGTTGTATTTACTCTGTAAGAGTCGAGGGTTGAATTGACATCAAATGAGCGTTAGCGTGATCCAAACAACAGAGGACGAAATAATCATGGAAGTAACTGCTTGGAGTCTTGGTATTAAGTAGATGATCCAATTTCTATTTTCAAGCTATCCATCTTGGTCCTTGACCGAGCATATGCAAATACATGCAAAATACATGTTCCAGTATCCATTCATCCTTTAACAGAATCATTTCCCAACGCCACATAAAACACCATCCATCCATGATTGCATTCTAGACAAGGCATACACAAAAAACAGTTAAGCACTTGGATCAGACTCTACCAGACTGTCCTCCTCCTCTGGTGGTGCCTCGACCGGCAACTCCACCCCCTTGACTGGATGCAACAACATCGGCGGGATACACATCCTCCCCTCCCCGCCACGCATACCACCCACGCCCTCCCCATCCTTGCTCTCATCCACATTCTTCTCAAACTCCTCTCCCCCATCATTATTAACCTTCAACCCTACCCACCTCTTGTATAAGTTTGGCGCGAAACCAGAGTTATAAAACCACGAGAGGCCCTTGAGGTTATGCTCTCTCTCACCAAAGATACTTGTTCTGGAGCCGCCGCTTGACCCGTCCCGGCCAGCGTTGTATGTCTGGGCCATGTACTCTACTGGCCATTTTCGATCCACATAAATGGGATGGGGAGCAAATACAGCCTTGTAGCCGTGCTGGAGGGCCACAGTGGCGGGCCACATCTCTGGAAAGGCAAATTGTTTCTTATACGCTGTCATTCTGTGCATCTGCATGAGGAGCCTGCGGGACATTCTAGATGTGGTGATGATGGCAGCGCGGCGGGGAGGAAGGGCCTGAGTACGATTGTACCCTGTAATGTCGTCCTTGAGAACCCATGATGTTCCTTCGGGGTCGAAGATGGGGTTGAGGGAGATGTAGTCTGCTTCTTCGCCGACGCCCCATTGATACTTGTCTGCTTCGTATGTGGAAGGTGGGATGGGATCCTGTTCGGTTTCGAACCAGTCTTGCTGCTCAGACGGCCGGACAGGTCCCCAAATCATCTTGGAGCCCTTGGACACAGATTGCGGGTTCTTATCAGCACCGGGCATGTTCTTCCATACATTGTCGGCTCCAACAGTTCCCATTTCGCTCTGTACACGAGACATTTGCGAAAAGTCCTCCCATGTGCCGTGAACGCTGGGGAAATAGAAACGCGAGTTTCGCTCCCAAAGCCCTTTTCTGGGTTGGGCTTTAGACCATTGCTCGAGCTTGGTGACAAGATCGTAATAGTGCCCTGTATACCGGATGTCCATTTCCCACTGCCAAAAGTAGTCATATTCAGGGTGGAGGTAGGCGAAGTGCTGCATAGCCATTGACAGCCCTCGGTAGACTCCGTGGACAGGCAGATCAGGGCCACGAGTCCAGAGGTCATACATGCCTTGGTATAATGCAAGCATCTGAGTCTCGGTCCAAAGGGTAACCATGCCCTGGAATTCCTTGGGGATGGTTTCGTTGATTCTCTTCTCGTATGCCTCATGGTCAGCCCAGATGGGATGCTTACCGTCCTCCTTAATCTGCACAAGAAGGTGGACGTCGTATCTGCCACCGGACGCCATAGAGAGCTCTGCAATCATGGAGCGGACGTTGGCAATATCGTCTTCACGGAAGAGATACTCGTCCCAGCATCGGACTACAACGGCAGTTCTTGGCGTGGTGCCGGTGCTCACACTTCCCTTGGTGCTCTTAGAGAACGTAGGGTCGGCCGCAGCCTTGTCAGGATGTCCAGTGGCATTATTTGCACCATCCACTCTTCGCGACAAGATACTCTCAGAGCTGGACTCGCCAATGTAGAAGCCGTGAGGTGACGGTGTTTTCGGTGGCAAGGCCTTGTAACGTCCCGCATTGGCATTGAAGCATCGGCGTTGTACATCAGCCCAATCAACTTGTCGATAGTCCACCCGCGGTGACTTTTCCCAAACAGAGTCGAAGCCCTCATTTTCACCATGTTCACCTGTACTAAGGCCGCCCATTCTGTTAGAGTATCCAAATCCGTACGGCCCATATCGGCCGTACCGTTCGAAGCAAATGTCCTCGGGTAGCTTCAGCACTTCATACGATCCAGAAATGTGTTCTGGGAAACCATGAGTCCGACCATTATAATACCGGAGAGGGGGCACGCGAACTTTTGCAGCAGCATCGATAAAACACTCCTGTATGTTTTCCTCCTTATTTGCTGTAGGATAATCTTCCCACGACAAACTGGAAGGCATGTTGGCCGCAGCCTCCCTCCGAGCTGTCTTCCCACCAGACGACGCATGCATAGCTGGTTCTTGAGGATAAGAAGGCTCGCTCTCATTGAAAGGCTTCAGGGTCCAAATTCCACCATAGTATCGGTTCAAAAATGGAAACTTCTCCCACATGGGTGCTGGTGGTGCCGTGGTCTTGACCTTGCCATTGGCTACCTTCCAGTTCTCGACCTGGCTAGCCCTCACAAGGCTCAGTATCATGAGGACAATGATAGCAATTACGCCAAAAACGACATATCGAGTCACCTTCGTCGGTAACCGATATGGATAGAGCTTGGTGAATTTGTTTTTGGGCTGTTGCAGCAATGGTTTTCGTTTAGGTAGGAGCATTGAACCGCTTGGTGTTGATCCAGACGCGTTTCTTGAGCTGAACGATGAGGAGGATTCTGAGTGGTATGATTCCTCGGACTCGTCATCAGAGTAGTCGTATTCATCGTCTGAGTATCTCTCCTTCGTGGGAGACTCTACATTCTGGTACAACGGCAGCCGCTGCCCGCGGGATCGGAAGGGGTTTGAGAGAAGCCCCATCGCGGTGGCTTTCCCAACGATCTGTGTATTTACCAAGTTAGCTAACTACAAATGGTGTCCAACGAGAAGGACGTCTTTGGGATAACCAACCGACCGATCGATATTGCTTCGATGCTGTTCTCCCGAACTAGGAAAATGTCTCAAAAGTGAATAGGTAGCTGGCAAGGGAATGCGGCAAGATAAGCTTAAAGAAGCGGGCGTGGTAGGTATTCACGTGTGTATCTGCGTATTCTGAAATGTCCGCTATCAACAAATACGTAGCAAAAGTCGAGCGAGGCTTTCAAAACCATTCCAGCCTTAAATACACTTGAAGATGTAATTAAAGAATTCTACAGTTCAAACGACGTCTCAGCCCAGCAGGTGCTGGTGGACTTGGTCGGATTATGGTGTTTGCAGGGATTGTGGGGTTGCCCAGCAACGGCTGATGACAGCCAAAGCTCCACCGCTTACCACTGCCGCTACAGCCCACCACCATTCGCCACTCGCTCAGAATTGCTTGGCGCCGAGAAATGAACCTTGAAAACAAAATAAAGAAACTTCTTCGTACGGAGTGGCAGTACTGACGACAAAGCATAAAGGTTGATCCGATGCATGAAGCGAAAAGAGGGGCCTGGTTGCACGCAGTGAAGAGGCACGATGATAAGCCTCACGGCCATGCAACGAGATATCCTCGACTCTGATTGCTGTTCTTATCTCCAAAGGCAAGCCGGGCATTTGTTTCGAACCATCATATACGGAGTACTGCCAATATCTTTATGCCTTTAATGTCGTTACTGCCCCGCCTCGGACATGATTGACACGAGGCCAACGGGGGACAACAGTGTTGCAAGATAGACGTGCCACAGCGTTGCTAGCGCTTAGCGCTGGCAACGCCTCCCAAGCCAGCCCAATCCTCATCAGCCCAACGTCATGGCTGAACAAAGACAAACTCCTCCATCGTGAGTGGCTGGCTCACCATGGCAGCACCTGTCACCGCAAGTCGGACGCGGGTCGGGTTCTAGCTCCCCCCCTCAGCACGCCCGCCGATGACCCGAGTGGCTAGATAGTTAGTTAATCCAAAACCTGCAACTTGCATAACCCAGTCATGAGACCATTCCAGCCCAAGCCTGCAGAACCCCTACATGTAGCTGTACGTATCCCAACTAACTACTAGATTAAATCCCCGTGGTTGGACAAGCTTTAGTAGGTGGCTGCAGACCCTACATCGGGCATACCATGGGCTGACTATAAGGAGGGGGGTTTCCGCACCTCACGAGACCATGGAAATTCCCTGGACTCCTTGGATTTCCCTTATGCAGATCTCGTTCTTAAGGATTCTTAGTATTCTTAGGTGTCTCATGCGATAGTCAGGAATATTTACTTGTGACGCTTATCGCTTTCTTCTCGCTCTGTGTTTTCCATGTCGATACTATGTCTCTTACACTCGCCTCAACTTCCTCCTCCTCAGATCCTCCCATGTCCTCTGCCCTTCTCCCTAGTGGAGAGGACGTGACTTTCCAATCCCTACCGCCTTCGCTATCCTGTCAGCTCGAACAGAAACCAATATCAATCACCCTCAGCGGTCCCAGCATATTCTTCCTCTCCGCCATCCTCCTAGTATCAATCCATTATCTTGGCTCCGTCTTCACGGAATGTCTCATTCTGCTCACCCCGCTCGTCCTGCTCCTACAAAACGATTACGAAAACTTCCTTAACCTCGGACCTGGAGGCACACCGTCCACTTTCTACGGATACCTCCAAATATCGTGGTGGCGGCTATGGGTTCTCCGTGACCCGTTTACAGCTCCAAGTGCCGGCCTTCTCTCTTCCCCCCAGCCTAGCATACTGCAAAAGCAGGATTTGCCGTATCGATCCGGTCCTCGACCCATTGTGGCTGGCATTGCCCCCCAGAGGCAGCTGGATCAGCATGGTTCGAGACACAGCTATCAGACTCTACGCCGGGCCATGATGAAGCTCGGGACTGGAACTCCCCTGAAGTTCGGGACGGAGAGGTCGTGCGTGGAAAAGCATGGGTTGGCATTGTTTGCGAAGCATGCACTGAGGACGAACTGTCAGGGTGAGATTGTGCATGTTCATGATTCTGACCATTCAATGCACATGTGCCTGCATCCGAGTGATATCCAAGAGGTTTTGAGCAAGGGATGGGGCCAGAGGCATCCTTTGGCAAGGAAAGGCTGGCTGCTGCAGATGCCGGTGTCGCCGAATTTTGTCATGATATATGCTCCTCGAAGTGAGTTCACTGTTGAATACATCCCCCACTTTGTATACCACTCTCTTCTTACAACTATCCAGACGAACAGGAATTGCAAATCGTCTACAGAATCATCGAGGCTGCCATTTGGTACACGTCCGAGGAGCACGCTTCGCTTTCGTAGTTTTTATATCCTGTACTGGTGTAACCTCTCGCTTCGCTCTTCCATGAAGAAGAGTCAATCGATGCGAACCATGAACTTATTGTTTATGCCATGCGCATTTTGTCAACCTGATATCCAGTAGCAGCAGAAGTAGCAGCAGGAGTAGCACCAGCACCAGCAGTAGGAGTAGTAGAACTGGTACATATTCTTCATCATCCATGGCACTCCAGGTACCCTCTATTCTGAATCCACGTCATGACTGGTATCCTTATCAGACTTCTTAAACTTCTCTTTACCCGTCTGAAGTGATGCCTCTACAACTCGTCCATCAAAATTTCTCCCGTGCATCAACTTGATACATGCTACAGTTGACTCCGCATCTTTGAACCTCACTGACACAATACCGTCCGGTTCTTCATCGTACAAAACCACACTCGTCACCGTGCCCAATTTTGAACACTCGTCACGAATATCCTCCTTGATATCTAGCAAAGCCGCTGGGTCTTCTTCTAACTCGTCCAGCGTGAACATGTGTCGTAGAATGACCGTCTTGTCCCTCTTGGTGTTAGACTGTGGCATAGAAGGGTACGTGTCATCGTCATCCCAATCAGCAAGCTTTGCCGTCAACTTCTGCGTCTTCTTGATAATCTTTTGCCGGTCACGGTCGCTTCTTTGCCGCTTGTCGCTTGGTTGCCCTCCATCATTACTTCCCGAAGCAGCTCCTTCATTGTCGTACTGGGTCTTTTTGTAGGTCGAGTCCGCCACTTGTACTCGTATTCTGCCATCTCGTGTACCACTAGAAGTCATGCGAAAATAGGTGTCGTCTAACAGCATGATTGCCATTTCGACACTTTGTGGTTTGAAGAACACAATTAGTGCATCACCCTTGAAGTTCCCCGCATCATCTGAGTAAAGCTTGATTCTGGGCGCACCGCTGTCGATTTCCTCAGCAATCACGCCAGCTTTGCGGGCGAATAGGTCGTGGACTTCCGTCACCGTGGCGTCCAGGGGCAGACCAGTGACATAGACAGCCGTGTTTTGTCTCGGTTGAGGCGGTACTTTTCGCTTCTTGTTAGGTCGTGGGGGTTGATTCTGGCTACTGGTCTGCAATTTGACCTTCTGTCAGCTTATTGGACCCTCCATACTCATCTCTCATCCATCACCAATGTTGACCTTGACCGCTGTGCTTTGCGTTTTGTGAGCGCTTACCTCTGACCCATTCTCCGCCTCAAGCTGCCTGGTCCCGGCACCGCCATATGACTCTGGCTCAAGAGAATTCTGTCCGGGATGCTGTGCGGCGTCATGCTCCGGAGGCTCCTCCTCAGGAAGTACCCATTGCTTCAAGTCGGCATTGAACTCATACTCGGTACCGTCGTCATGTACAGCAATGAATTTGTTGTCAAGCCTGGAAAACGATATCCGCTCATCGCCATCAAACTCTTGAATATTTGTAGGGAATGTCAAGTCCATCTGCGCGAGTTTCCAGGCATTATTATTATCAACGATGATAGGTCAAGGAGCGAAGCGAATACGCGGATGCGATAGAAGTCAATAAACTTTGCAAGGGTCTGATCTGGTGCCCAATGCTTCCCCAGCAGCTAATTGGGTCTAGTTGGGTCAAACCCGCGACTTAACTGTTGTGCTGGTACGGTGGGGGGGGCAGGCTATTCCAGGCGACAGACAAATTAATCCGGCCCATAACTCACCACCTCCTTGTGCTTAAATTAAACATTTGTGCGGCATGCTGTAGGCATTGCAGCCGAGCAGCTATGCAACACGCAGATAGAGCTGGCTTTTCAATGATTAATATTCATTGGAGCCAAAACCCTCGTAATTAATAATAGACCATACCCTTTTTCATCTCCCAGCACTCTCATGCTTGACTCTGCCAGCAAACATTAATTACATAGCCCTGAGGAAGCAGCTCATACGATCCAACAACACGTGCTTCTGGTAATGTGAATCATATCGTGTTTTGATAAAACCATCTACTAATATCAAAGTATTGGCCGGGTTTCGTGTACAAGCCTCCATCCGCAATGGTTCATCACTTGCTTTCCTTCACGGTCTTCTTCAAGCCGTCAACAAAGGCCTTTATCGCATGGCCACCTCCCAGAGGTGTCTGGCTTCCTTGCATGTAGCCACCATTTTCAACTCTGACACTCAGTGCCTCTGCAACTCCTGGCAAACCTCCATCTCGAAGCGCCATGGTTAAAGTCGTCAATGCTTGATTGAACTGCGGGCTTCGGAGAGCTTTAGTCAACAAGTAGCGTTTGTCGTTCAGTGACAGCGATGACCTGGCTGTTTCAATGGCTGCTGTAGATGGCTCCTTATGATCCCCTTCAGCAGGTGCCGAATCAGTAGCCAGTATGACAACAGTGGCAGGCAAGCAATTCAATAATGAGTCAATGTATTCCGCTGATGCTCCCTCGATCATGGGAACTGTAATTGAAGTGGGGAGGAGATGGTTGAGGTAAGGGTATGGTAGGTCAGCTTGTTGCTGCTGATCTCCTGTAAACCCCTGCTGACCTCTCAATGAATCCAGAAAGTTTCTTATAGCCGTATCGGCATCTGGTGCTGACGAAGAGGCCCTATAGGCTAGTCAGCCTCGAGTCACGATGTAGTGCAGCAACCAATTCATGGCATGCGTCATTTCTTTATGCGAGAGATGTGGACTCTACTAAAAGTACAGTTATAGGTTTCAAACCCACTGCCAAACCTTTCCAATATCTTTCCGGAACACCATGTAGCATGTAGTGGCCAAGTTTTTCAAGACAGTATGCCTCGCGATGGGGGGTCACCTACGCTCTAGCACCATCAGCGCCACCCTCTCTTGATCCTTCGCCTTCTTCTCTGACATCGCCCCCTGTGGCATCGGGACCGGCACCGCCACTTCCACTACCTCGATGAGCATGTGAGCCACCTTGGCCATGTGCATCTTCCATGGTTTCATCATCGTCATCGTCTCGCCGGTCGTCTACATTTCTGACCGAACTCAGCTCCGCCGTGACATTGACATCCTCCCCTTGGAGCAGTTGATGAACAACCTCGCCGATCCTGCGATCTCTGGGGCTGAACCAGCTGGGGTCTCCATTGCGGCTCTGAGGCTTCGACTGCATCCAGAAGAGGTAGCGCTGAGACGAGGACGCAAACTTAAGAACAAAGATGCGGCCATTCGTCTTTGCTGTGGGCTGCGTCGTACCGTATTCGTAGGGGACGAAGCTGCCATCTGTCGGGACCATGACCAAGTCAAGCTCCGGTGAATCGAGGGACTGGTCGCGCTTGCGCCAGCAGAAATGGATCAGATCTGGCGGTGTTAATAACAGCGTGGTGAACGCCCATAGGCGGACTTGGCTCACCATCTTCGGAGTACAGGTAAAGGTAGCCGGGCTGAGGCTGAGGCTTGACCTTTAGTGGTCGTGAGGTAGCGTGCTGTGAAGTCGAAGTCAGCGCAATGGCCTACTTGAGGATGCGGGCACTTTCAGACTTGAGTAGCACAACTTACATCAATATCGCACTGGCCAGCCTTGAATGTGATTAGAGGTGCAATGGGCATCTTGGCTCGCTTTTTCAGACAAGACTGTTGTGCTTGTATCAATAGAGAGAATGTAATGTGTATAGAGAAGATGTTAGTAGCTGCTGGATGGAGCTCGATTGGGTTCGGCAGGATAACTAGGCTACCAGAGCTCTTACGTCTAGCTCGAGGGTTGCCGATAGCAAGTGGTGACGGGCTTGAAACGGTCCGACCCTTCTCCGGCAGCAGTCAAAGTTCATCTGCGCAGACCCACTGCATTTCCCGCAGAACCTTCAGGACATAAATTTCCATCGTCGCTCCGGCTGCTTCTCCAACCTTTAATTTTCTTTCGAGCGTTCAACCTCAAGGTTTCAATGCTACTACGTCTAGCATGCGCCACTTGAGATGCATAGGGCTTTCCATTACTCGCGCAGCTACTTTACGTTGAAGCATTTAATGAATGCTCACAACATAGTTGTCAGCGTTTCGTCAAGCTTATTCACTTTAACGTAAGTTCAATCATACAAGATTCTACCTTTCCTCCCATGGCGACTGTCTAGGGCTTTCATGATGAGAACAATTGGTCCGTGTTTCGGAGGCGGACTCAAGACCCGCCGACTGACGAAGGAACAAGCATTTATGCATCTCTGATTACTGCACTTTGCACATTTTCTACCATGACTTTCTTTGCAAAGTGAATACTTACTAATTTGCACTCAGCACTATAGATACCTCCACGGCCACCCTTCAGACATGGCCAGCACTTCTCATTGAGTACTCTCAGCGTTGGTTGAGCATGCACAGTCAGGTTGAAATGGATATTCATGGCTGCTCACGCGTCGACTGAGTTTTCGCCATATCAAATGACCCTGCTAGCAATATTTCCCCAATCGGAAAGACGCCAGATTAAACCCGTATATGTGGTAGTCATATTACCCCCATTGTAGATTCGTCCCGGCACTCGCATAGAAGGTTTGTTTATTAACTAAATGTGATATGCAGTGTAATAAGCAGCTGTATTCACCTCCGAAGAGCACATAAATAGTTGAAAAAAACTTAACTTGCTAACAACCGTCACGACCAACAAAAAAGTAGACACATATTTCAATCCTGCACGTAAAAGCAAAGCCATGTCTGCCCCAGCAACGGATACTTAAACACGGAGTAGTTTGGAGACGCGAATCGTCACAATTATCTGGGCTGAGACGAGTGAACATATAGGCGACATATTAAGTCAATTGCAAACCCCATTACCCATGATGAGCAAGGCACAGTAAGTTATACTGCGACGCAGTCTTGGTCTATGTTGATGGGCTTCCAATGATACATGGTGGGGCACTGCCTGCGGAGCGCTGAGTTGACGGGTATCTTTGTCGCAACTGACCGGAGGCTGGCGGGGTAGAGCTGCCCATACCCAACGCGTTTGTCAAATCAGTCGCGTATTCAGAGCTATAGTTTTCTCTCTTTCCAGCATACAGAGCTCCCTCTTTTTTTCTCATTCTTGGACGGTCTGTGCAGCTAGGCGTACTACAACTGGCTCGACAAAATGTACGGAGATATGGGGGTTAAGCTGGTACGGCTGTAATACACTCTCAAGCAGACACATCACCACTGACCATCCTCCAGGTTCAACACGCCAAGAGAACGCAGAACCTGGCGCATCTACCGACCTACCAAGCCGAGCTTGTTCGCGCGGTCACCAGAGAAGTTCGAGATCTCGATAAGGACGTGAAAGATCTTCTTGAGCCATTCCAGGGCTCTTTCGACCCATCCTCAGATCAAGCCGTTGCATGCACTCTTTTGGTCAATCATTTATCCATGCGACGCAATAAACGCTGCCTGCTAGCATACCATAGAACTCGCACGGATAAGCTAGAAGAGCTCGTTTGGAACGGCTCAGATGTTGTCGATCTATCTGGCCAGCAGATACGCGACTCAGCAGGTACAGCAAACGGCGCGCCACAAGCCGGCGATGCATCAACAAGCAGTCTCAGCCCTCAAGAGGAGGAGTACGTCCGACAGTACAGCGATTTGTTAGCTGCTTACAAGGGCCAATGGACAGATATCGACCTTACTGGTAGTCTTGAGCCACCTCGAGATCTGTTCATAGACGTGCGAGTGCTCAAGGATGCTGGCGAGATTCAGACCGAATATGGGTATGCTTGGCCCTAACAGTGCTTCTTTGCGACTTAACTGACAGTTGACCCAGAGCTATAACTTTGACCAAGAACAGCCAGTTTTATGTTCGACAAGGCGATGTTGAAAGACTGATCGCCCAGGGATATCTCCAGAAACTTGGTTAACGACACTTGGTGCGACAATACGCTGAGAAAAAACTATGCCTAGGAAGGCGGCATCGCACGAATTTCGTCACACACCATGAAGCCTTTGCAACGCAGGCTATCATACTACATGTTATGGAAAGCGCTCATAAATGTTGTACATCGCCATAATTATGGTGTAAGAATGCAGTGCGACAAAGACAGGGAGACACCGAGATATTCTCAGATCCAGCTACAAACAGGGTAACAACGTCGAAATATCTTGGGGAAAAAAGACGAGGTTGCATCATTCGAGACCGACATGGCAGTATCAAAGAGCACAATCCACGACCATATGATAAACCGCATTTGTCACTGATACGACTCGGTTAAGCTGGAGGTCAAGTCTCACCAGTTATGTCTACAGCAAGTGGCCTTCCTACGAAGCCAAAGGGCGATTATTGGATCCAATACCGAACCAATTGGCGCAGCTAGTAGAGCATCACATCAGCCATTGATCGCCTGGGAGTATGCTCCACTAGCAATTTCTTCCTATCCATGCGACATGCAATACCTACCACGACAGTCGCGTTGGATGAAGTTACAAATACCTCATTTGAGCCGAAACAGCGTCCTATGTTGCCACAACGATCAATTTGGCATCTAAAACTTTTGCAAAATGGAAAGTCCGATGGCGGAAGAACAAAAATAGAGCCTGCGCAGCCACTTGGTAGTCTCAACGCTACAATATTCTGAAATCGGTCTTTTTCCCTATTCTAGACGGAGATTTGTTTACGCTATATTCTCCGTGCCTCGGTACCGTCCCATTGAGGCGTCGACCCACTGAGCCCAACAACCAATAAACTCGGATAATTTCACAGCCCACTTCCTTTTCGGGCCTGCATGGGCACAATACGTCAGGCTTCAAATACACGTTTGTTTACCAGGGTAAAAACTGTTGGGGCTCGGGAATGGCGCTGGTAAGAGAGGAGAGTCATATTTTCCCACTATGGCTACTTTCTTATTCGTAAGTAAGGCGTCTCCACCAGAGGCCGAAACTGCCGGGCAGCCAGTTGGGACATGGGCATCTACATGCTTATGTACAATAGCAAAACCTCAACATTCTCGGTGCCGTGGCATATTCGTGTGTATATATATATATATGGCAAGGGGCCTATGCTCTCAAATGTCTCCCACAAATAAAGCCTTGACATCTTCCACAGGCGGGTTCTTCCAGAGGCACCAGTCATTCACCCTCTTAGTCGTAACTCTTGCATACATTTCAGTCATATCCAGCGAACCATGTCCACCAAGATACCCAAGTTCCCAGGGTTCAGCCCCCTCTCGGACCAAGTCTTTACTCGACCAGGTCAAGCCGTTGGAAATACAGGACAGTCTCAAAAGCACTCAAATGATCCCACAACAGTTCTCCTCTTTGGCTGGGGCGACGGTCTCCCAAAGCATGTCGCCAAGTACGCGGATGGGTTCCGGGATTTATTCCCTCATGCGACCCAAGTTGTCGTTCTGTCGCCCATTTCAAGAGCCATGTTCTCCGACCTCCGCCAAAGATCCGACTACATGCTGCCTGTACTAAACGCCATTTTCAACAACAAGCAGATCGACAATTCCCGCATCCTCGTACACACCATGTCCAACACTGGCGCGGTCAACTACGCCGCCACTCTCAACGCCTACCAGGAGGTCTACAAGCACCCCATGCCGCATGACCTGCTCATCATGGACTCCACGCCCGGCAGCACCGAGTTTTCATTGGGCAACGCGTCGCGCTGGTCCAGGGCCATGGCGCTCGGGACGGCGGCGTGGTTCCCCTGGCCGTTTCTCGTGACGCAGTCCATCTGGGCGGTCTTCCTGCTACTCAACACGCTGTATGCGTGGATGGTGGGCAAGGAGAGCCCCGGGGCGTGGAGCGTGCGCGCCGTGAACGATACCAAGTACGAGGTGAAGCGGGCGAGAAGGCTTTATTTGTACAGCAAGGATGATGATTTGATCCTGTGGGAGGACATCGAGAGGCACGTTGCTGAGACGAGGCCGCTGGGCTGGAAGGCTGATGTGGAGGTGTTTAGCGGCAGTGGGCATGTCGGCCATATGAGGATGTTTCCGGCCCAGTACTGGGGGGCTATAAGAAGGAGCTGGAAGAAGGCGGTGCAGGGAGGGAGCTAGAGACGAGGTGAGACGAAGTGCATTTTTGGGGCGTGGACGATCTGGACGTCGTAGGCTGTCTAATAACTAGAGTTCTTCCGTCCAGAAAATTCCTCTGGCTGGTGTCTTATGCACATGTTTCAAACTGCTAACTACTCACATGTAGAAGCAAGCTTCGCATCACAACAGAGCACACTAGCTTCTTGTGTTCTCCAGCATAATCTACGTGGCATTTTAATCCTTTTTTTATTATAAGATAAGTCCATGAGAGGCAACCTTTCTTTTTTTTTTAAAAAAAAAAAAAAAAATTTTAAATTCTGCACACCGATGAGTGATAAAAAATAATCTCGATGCCCATGACCGTTCATCATAATGCCTGGAGGATATGGGCGCTCACTGATGCTACTATCTTTCCCGAAGAGACTAGGTGAGCCGCCGCGGCAAGGTCGTCAGCCATGTAGCGATCTTCGATGAGCTTCGGAACAATATCACGAACAGTCTGATACACCGCCAATAACTCGCCGCTAGTTTTCAAAGGATGTCTCAAGTCTATGCCTTGAGCAGCGGCCAGTATTTCAATGCCAATGATGGCGTCTAAATTGTCTGCCATTTGAAGCAAACGACGAGCGCCGTGGCAAGCCATGGAAACATGGTCCTCCTGGTTTGCTGACATGGGCATCGAGTCTACCGAGGCAGGATGTGACATTTGCTTATTCTCAGACATGAGGGCGGCCGCGGTAATTTCGGCCGTCATGAATCCGGAGCTCAGTCCCGGTGTTGTGGTTAAGAAAGCCGGCAATCCGTTGTTGAGGGTGTCATCGACTAGAAGAGCCGTTCGACGCTGAGAGATGGAGCCGATTTCGCAGATGGCGATGGCTATTTGATCCGCGGCAAAGGCGACGGGTTCAGCGTGGAAGTTACCTCCGGAGACGAGGGATCCGTCCGATAGTACCAATGGGTTGTCTGTCACAGCATTGGCCTCGATCCATAAAGTCTCTGCAGCTTGGCGGAGAAGATCGAGGCAGGCGCCAGCAACCTGAGGCTGGCATCGAAGACTGTACGGATCCTGAACCCTTGCGTCGCCCTCGAGATGGCTGGCGCGGATCTCCGAGCCAGCCATGAGAGCACGTAGCGACGAAGCTACATCGATTTGCCCTCGATGGCCCCGAAGTGTGTGAATTTCAGGATGAAAAGGTGATGTCGAACCCATAGCAGCATCCGTGGATAATGCTCCCGAAATCAACGATGATAACAATCCCTTATGGGCTTTGAAAAGGCCAACCAGCGCAAGGGCCGTCGAGGTTTGGGTTCCGTTGATCAGCGCAACTCCCTCTTTAGCTCGGAGTGTGATTGGTTTAATGTCATGAGAAGCGAGGCCGTCTCGAGCAGGCACAATCTTCCCCCCAATTGACACTACACTTTCACCCATCATGGCAGCAGCCATATGAGATAAGGGTGCAAGGTCGCCAGATGCTCCCACAGACCCCTTTTCTGGTATGACGGGCAGAACATTGTGTTCCAGCATCTCAGCCAAAGTGAGAACGACATTCAGCCGAACACCAGATGCCCCGCGACTCAACGACATGAGTTTCAGTGTCATGATCAAACGCACAACTCCATCCGGCAAAGGCTTGCCGACACCACAACAGTGAGACAGGACTATGTTCCTCTGTATAATCTCAGCGTCATCCACCGAGACGCGGATCTTTGCCAGCTTGCCAACTCCCGTTTTGATGCCATAATGGGCACGGCTGTCGCTCAGTGATGCCGTCACATGGTCGGCTGACCGTTGGATCAGACCATAGGCGCTGGGGTCAAGGACTGGCGTAACGCTGGTCTCATAAATGGTTTGAAGGACTGGAAGAGACACGCTGCCTGGAACGATAGTCACCACGTCGGCGTTCTTCGTCATGATGGAGGACGTTGCTCCCTGGTTTCGGGTTAATCGAGTCGAGAGGCGTGATAACCTTGACCTAAGATGCCTCGCAAGAGATACACGTATTGTATTGGAGCAACGCCTCAGCTCAAGGACAAGAGCCGGCCCATCGCTGCGAGAAGTCCAGCTCAGTGCGGGCAAGCAAATAACTATACCGCAGGTGAAGGCAAAAATGCAGTAGACCTAGCCCGAAACGTGTTAGGTACCCACCAGCTATGATCAGGGGGAAAAGTACCTCCTTAGTTTTTTTCCCTCGTCAAACGCATTGGACACGTCTCTAGCTGCCGCGCTGCAGTTGTTGCATTTGACTAGCGGCAGGCTAGTTATTGTGCGTGTTATTGTGCGGGTCATCATGGATTACAGCAATCTATCAGAAATAATAGTATTATTGAAGCTGTTGATGTTGACGATAGTGAGGCTGCCCTGACGGCGGCGGCATAAATCCAGGCATAAAATGCTGTGGAGGAGGATATGCCATATAATTAGGCGTAGTATTACTGACGATAGACGTAGGAATGTATATATTGATGGTAGGCGACCCTGTGGCATATTGGGATGTTCCGTAATGCGGTATTTAAGGCTGTTGATAATGCATTGGCGGCAGCGAGACCTGTTGTGAGGCTCGTCGTGAGGCTTCTCCTGAGGCTTGTCGTGAGGCTTCTCCTGAGGCTTGTCGTGAGACTTCAAATATCTCAATATGCTGGTTAATTCTAGTGTTAATGTTCGCTTTTGTGTTCCACTGACTACTGCTTCCGCGGGTATTATTTAACGTTAACAATAACCTTGTGGGCAAGGCCCTTAATACACTCCCTGTAACTGATGTTGCTCTTGAAGAGGGTGCTCTCTGTGATCCTGCTGCTGTAGCTGCTATATGCTGCACTTGTTTAAGACTATCGCGAGTTCTTCCTGTTGCCGTTGTCATTGAAGACGCGTCAAATGGCCTATTCCTAGCTCTCACCATAATATTAGGATTTAGCTCGTGAGAAACTTTAATTAGGCGCCTTTCTTTATCTATTGTTTGTTTTAGCCATTAATATGTGTCAAAGTCTACTAACTATAATATACTTCTAATAGTTATAAGCGTTAAAATCGTGTGGCGGCAAGGAATTCTGTATTGCTTTGTGAATATTCTAGTATATCTTATACAAGGAGTTTTGCCCTTTTCTTTATCCTCTACTAGATTAATTTGCTTAATTACTTGATTAAGTGGAAATCTACTGAGTTTATGCACTAAATTCTAAAAAATCTAGTAATTATTCTTATCTATTATGCGTGTGCTGAATTTATGTTTAAATTTCTAATTACACTATGTATAACGGTCTTGTACAAGCTCTCAGATGTAGGTCTAGAGCTCACAGAGGTTAGTAAGGAGTACTTTTAGCACACTGTGTGATCCCTTTGTAAGGCAGGAATAACCCAGGGTTGGTGGTCCCATGGCGTCATCTTCCTTGAAATCCCCTGACTTGGAGATGAAAGTCAGGTTCTTGGCCCCATAAAGACTGAATATCGGAGATATGCCGCCAAAAATGCCACCCAGTCCACTGGACAACAGAAAAAGCCATTTCTTTGTCAGGACGGAGCGAAATTTGCGTGCGATGTGTAGAAACAATGTCGTCTGGGCGAGCCCTACCAGGTTGAGATTTCCGAGGAAGGATCTCATGTCCGGCCTGGAATTATTGAACAGAACAGGGTTGCTGGTTTCGACAAATAGACAACAACCGGCGACGAGATGCCGGCATTAAGGTAGAGCCTCCCTCCTCCCCAGCAAGAATAAAGCACAAAGTTCACATCACCACCACTACCATTACTTATTCTCTCAGTCCTGAGGAAAGTGATGGGATCTGTAAAGCCAAAAATATGGCTCTCCGAGATACTATGTCGATCCATACTCAACTGTATCTTGGCGGCCGGTCCGGCGGTCATGAAGGGTGCGAGGCCGCTTTCTCCACCAGCCCTATCTATACTGTTGAGAAAAATATTGCCAACTCTCACTGCTTCATGTACAGTTACGTAGAAGAGACTTGACGTAGCGAATCGTTTGGTCTCTCATGGGAAAATAGCACTCTTGTGGACCTTGCTCATCCTCACATCAACGGTCCAAACACAGTACGATGCAACACTTTTTGTCCAAATCAGCTGGATAGGATGGGAAGATGTGATCCCCAATGCCCAGCTCTTCGACGTGTATATGAATACCAAAGTGGACACACGCAAGCCTTCGTCAACTGCGAACTTTGCTCTATAACTTCGCTGCCTCCGGGTTACTGCTTTCACTTCGCCGTGATCTACCGTCAATACACGTAAGACATGATGAATTTGTTTCAACTCTTGCATTGTAAGAATAAAGTCTGAAGAGGAGGGGACTTTCTTAACATTCGTTTTCTAACCCCGCATCGCGAAAGGTCATAACCGAACTGCTCTATGTCAGAGACTACTGCTTGTGAGGGCATTCAGAGGCCACGTGACGTCGTGAATCTAGCGACGCACCTCAGCCTATTGGAGGAGAGTATCGTGCAGCTAGCAAACTCTTCACTGCGGGTAACAGCGAAGCATAAGTAGGGAGGAGACCCGCCCGAGTAATAACAGACCACGAGCGATTTCACGATTGTTTTCTTGCCCCTCTCAGCTGCTACTCTCTCATTCGATTGTTGAGATTCGGCGCGATCCATCATGTCTGGAACCCAGAAGCTCGCCATCCTCTCCGTCTATAACAAGACGGGGCTGCTGGATCTCGCAAAGGGCCTGATCAAGCAGAATGTGCGCATTCTTGCGTCAGGAGGCACCTCCCGCATGATTCGCGATGCTGGCATGCCCGTCGAGTATGCTTGAGCTCTCACCTCCACTCGATTCTTGGCTTTTGCTTCGTTGCTTTTCTTACTGACGATTTTAATTTCCAAAAGGGACGTTAGCGCCATTACTAAGGCTCCCGAGATGCTGGGTGGCCGCGTCAAGACCCTGCACCCCGCCGTCCATGCCGGTATTCTCGCCCGTAACCTTGAGTCCGACGAGAAGGACCTTGCCGAGCAGGGCATCACAAAGGTCGATTTCGTTATCTGTAACCTGTACCCCTTTAAGGACACTGTTGCCAAGATCAACGTTAGTATTCCCGAGGCCGTCGAAGAGATTGACATTGGCGGGGTCACCCTCATCCGCGCCGCTGCCAAGAACCACTCCCGAGTGACTATCCTCAGCGACCCCAACGACTATGCTAGCTTCCTGAAGGAGCTTGAGCAAGGCGAGATCACCGAGGCAAGCCGAAACCGATATGCCCTAAAGGCATTTGAGCACACGGCCGATTACGATACCGCCATCTCTGGCTTCTTTCGCAAGGAGTACGCTAGCAACGGCGAACAATATCTGAGCTTGCGATACGGCGCCAACCCTCACCAAAAGCCTGCTGCTGCATACACAGCCTCCGAGAAGCTGCCCTTCAAGGTTCTTTGCGGTTCTCCTGGGTATATCAACCTCCTTGACTCTTTGAACGCCTGGCCACTTGTCAAGGAGCTGAAGGAGGCTCTGGGCAAGCCCGCGGCCGCCAGCTTCAAGCATGTGTCTCCTGCCGGTGCCGCCATCGGTCTTCCTCTTACCGCAGAAGAACGCAAAGTCTACTTTGTCAACGACATTGAGGGCATTGAGACATCAGCTCTGGCTCAGGCCTACGCTCGTGCTCGGGGTGCCGACCGCATGAGCAGCTTTGGTGATGTCATTGCCCTCAGTGACATCGTTGACGTCCCCACCGCTAGCATCATCGCCAAGGAGGTTTCCGACGGTGTCATTGCCCCCGGCTATGAGGACGCCGCCCTCGAGATTCTCAAGAAGAAGAAGGGCGGCAGATATCTCGTTCTCCAGATCGATCCCGAGTACAAACCTGCCACTACCGAAACCCGAACCGTCTACGGCATCACTCTCCAGCAGCATCGCAATGATGTCGATGTCTCGCCCAAGTCTTTCGAAACCATCGTCACGCCGAAGGACGCAGGCCCCTTGCCCGAAGACGCCGCTCGTGATCTGACCATCGCCACCATTACCTTAAAGTACACCCAGAGTAACTCTGTCTGCTATGCCGTCAATGGCCAGGTGGTTGGTCTCGGTGCCGGCCAGCAATCGCGCATTCACTGCACCCGCCTCGCCGGCGATAAGGCCGACAACTGGTGGATGCGGTTCCACGAGCGCGTTCTCAACATCAAATGGAAGAAGGGTACGAAGCGCCCTGACAAGAGCAACGCCATTGACCTGCTCGTCAGCGGAGAGCTGCCCAAGTCTGGTGCCGAACGCGAGGCTTTTGAGGCTGTTTTTGAAGAAGTCCCTCCCGCTTTCACTGACGACGAAAGGGAAGCCTGGATGAAACAGCTCAAAAATGTCTGCGTTTCCAGCGATGCCTTTGTACGTTCGAAGTGTCCAAACTCTATGTTGCCTCTGTGGAATGTTCTAACAGTCTTTCTCTCTCTCTTGTAGTTCCCATTTATCGATAACGTCTTCCGCGCCTCCCGCTCAGGAGTCAACTATATTGCCGCCCCGAGCGGCAGCCAGAATGACGAAGCTGTTTTCGACACCGCCAATAAGCTGGGTATCACCTTTGTTCAGCAGAATATTCGCCTATTCCACCACTAAGATAACTATATACCATTTATGTCCCGTACGTGCAAACAAAAGTTTAGAGAATTACAATCCATGTTGTTTTTGTTCTGCTCTCTACCTCGCTCAAGTTATTCAAGTAGACAATTTATTCTACATAATCTTATTTTACCGTAAGTCCATTATGCTGTAAGCTTCCTCCTCGGTGACATGTCCATCATGGATAAGTCATAATGAGCATTCCAGAGCTCAGCCCCTCTGCATGTCGCTGCAAACTAGTCGTTACTCTTCCAAGAGCCAGATTGGCTTTTCATATTCTCAATGCATTTAATCCCCGCTGTGTCCCTTTAGTGTCTCATGCTCAAGATACCTCTAAAGTTACAGAGATCATTATCAAACTCTCATGATTGGATGGATTTTTCTACCCTTGTACACGCAGAACGCCACGAAACAGACCAGAAAATAGTCTTTTCTTTCATGTTCAAATATTCTGGCCTGAATAGACAGGTTGATGTCATGAGAGAACGGATCCCTAATGACTGCTCCAAAAGGGAAAGCATGGAGAGAAGTCGCATCCAGAACGTAGCATGACCGCTGCACCGCAAGTCAGACAGACTACTAGCAATAAGTGGCCAACACGGAAGGTTGCGCAGCAATAGCAAAACTTCGTTCAAAGCAAGTAGTTGCATATTTCATCACCTCGACTATGGGGTATGTCACACTGATTTGCGCACCCAACCCACACCAACCAAATAGCATGAGACGGTCAAGAGATACTTGGATTCATCAGTCAAACGCACACACTAAACAGCCTTTCCATGCATATTCTGCTCCTTTTGTACACTCGTGCCAGCTATGGACGGCAGTGAGTATCGTGTACTCCCGCAGACGTCTCGCCGCAGTGTAACCGCCATTCATGTCTGGAGTGATCAGTTCACAACAACAGCAACTCGAACAAGACTACTCCGTATGTCGTCGGTCGACAGCAAACTGGAGTGTCGGAAATTAAATCCGAGGGCACAGGTCGTGTCATATTGCTCATGGAGCTGGCGGATACCATTCTAGCCCGCGGTTATTCCCGCCCTTTCCACGGCCAAGGAGATCTACCGGATAGTTTACATGGCAAAGCTAGCCATGCGAGATGACGCCCAACGTCGGATCAAAGCTGCACCATGTCCTCACATCACTTTCACATTTTGGATGATTGTACGGTGTGGATGTCCGATGCCATGTCTCGTGTCGCCATCCCTGAAGCGGAAAGATAACACGGGCGAGAGAAAACCCCCACGTGGACCCGTAGTTCTCTGCTGTGCTTTCCAGGCTAGTCTCCCCATGGCTCCCACGCCCGTGGTCGGCGTTTGCCCATCGTCTGCCATGGATTGCCGATGGCCAACTAACTAGTGGCTCGTTCGTTTAGTTGGGCATTTGCAATGGTAAGAGTACGGACTACGACTACGGACTACGGACTACGGAATACTAGCATCAGGCGATTGCCAATAGCCGATGGCAAGCCAGCCCTCGCGCCCCAGTCCGGTCTGGTCTGGTTGGTTCGGGCAAGGATGCCTATTCGTGGAACGAGAAATTGCCAAACGCAGTATCGGCCGCCGGTTCCTGCGAGACCGATGGCGCACGTTTCTCTGGGGAGAGACGGGGGGGGACCGTTTCGCTTCGTCGCAGTCTCAACCGCGATCTAGTTAGTTAGACTGCAGATTTTTTAGGGTATCAAAGTGCCAAGTTGCGTTCCGACACGGACCGGGCAACTTTCCGACTCTTTACTTGCCGACTCTTTGTTTCAATGAAGCACAGAGTACCGAGGAAGGACCAATACAGAGCCTGACAAAATATACCATGGATTGTACTCCGCAATATCCGTGGGAAATTAACAGCAGCGGTGCCTTGGTATTTACAGCGCACAGCCGGCAGTTGTCAGGGATGATGAACAATGACGAATATGGAGGCTTGGAGGTCGTGTCACTCACTTAGTTAGCACCTGACACTTTGGCATCTGGCCTGCCCCGGTGCTGCGCTTCGCTGGCCTTGACCTTGGCCTTGGCGCATACCTGCTGGTACCTACCCAGTACGTAGGGAGGGAGTAATACGGAGTACGCCTTGCCGTACGGGGTAGTTTACTCTACTCTGTACCGGATGCTTTTCCGGATGCCCTGTCGCTGTCCAACCCATCCATCCCGCTTGACAATTCAACCCATGCCAAACACTATCCAGCCGCGCAGCGCATTGTGAGGAGGAGATTGATACGGCTAGTCTGTACTCCGTACGGAGTATGGAGTACCCCGTACCTAATGCACGTTCCTAGGACCGAGGGTCAACCAAGAGCGAAGGAGCGGGATGGTGATTGTGAGACACCGCAGCAGGCTACTTTGCACTTCGAACTGCGTCTCTAAGTACAATAGGATTCCGCAAGTACAATAGAGAATGCGAGCAGAGGACACCAGACGCCAACTGGCAGGAAAGAGCGTTGGTGCGCATAATGGCGATCCTCAGCGTTGTGGAACCTGTGGCCAACTCCATAAACGGTTTTCAGGCAAGACCACAGGACCAACAGCGACCCTCCTTTCCCCCGTCTGATCTGTAAGTTGCGTCGTGCGTGCATGCTGCGAACGAGCAGGGTGCCGTGGATTACGGACCTGTTGGGCCACTTGCAGCCCATCCCATCACCATTCATGACCACAACCGGCCTTGGCTACCACCTTTCATACCTTCATGCGGCCTTTTCATCCACATCCAGCCCTATTCATGTGTACAATATTGTCCATGCTCAACAATATTGGTAGTTGTGTCGGCATGATAGCCAGCCAAGACGGAGAGCCATTCGTTCGATGCCGTGACCGTTCTTTGCAAAGTTCGGTAGTCCAGTTTCTCATCCATGTCGTCGATGAAGAAAAAAGCAAGACCCGACGCATTGGCTGGCCCCTGCTGCATGCAGGTTGATCATGCTTGATGGACAAGGTGGCAGGCAAGGCTTGTCTCGAGGCCACGGACTACCAATGTAGGTAAAGCGCGAGAAATAAAGCGCTCGACACAGGCGTCTCACATTGGATGGCATCATGACTGAGAGAGTGCTTGTTGGGTGTCCCTTCTAAAGTTGTCCGTCATCACCGCAGCATGGCCGCAAAATAAGGTAGCCCAGATCGAAGCCTTTGCCGTTCAGTACGGAGCACAATATTGCTGCACTACATGTACATACGGGCGGGCGGGCAGACACCAAAAAAAGGTAGTATTCAGATATCCACACTGCATATCCAGTCGTCCGCTCATGTAGTGGCACACTTCCAACTCACCGGTATGGGCGTTCCACTGCAGGCCTGTACCATTCATTCGCCGATGGGACCGAGTGCGGGAGTTCTGACGCTGGAAGTCGACTGGAAGTTTGGAACGACACCCCCCCTCGTCCTCCACTCCCCCCTCCTTCTCCTTCAGTATTGTGCAAGATACTCCGTACTCTAGCCTGGTCTGGTGAGGATGGCAAATGGCAAAGTAGTGCCGAGTCAAGACCCGCCCTGACATGCTTTTCTTTCTTTTGCTACTCCGTACAGAGTACGGAGTATTAACTACTCTTTGGACATGTAACGGCGGATGTGAGCCCGGTACCCAGTTAGCGTGAGCAACAGTTGGCGCTTGTTCCCCTTGCCCTTGTTCCACTTGGGCTTCCATGGAGATTTGGCTTGGTGGTTTCGCACCTTGACTCCATAGTTTGCGTTTGCTCACTTTTCCGGCGGCGTTTAGAGTCGAGTCTTCCGGTACCAGCTTTAATAAACTAGACATTTCCGCTCTTCTTCCGACGAGTTACACCTTCTTACTTTCTTGTCCTTCCTCTATCACGACTCCCAATCTGGTTTCCGATTCGCGACTCTTCCAACCTTCCCATTTGCTGATCTTCCGTATTAGTCCATTAGCCGCGCCTTCGACTTGAAAACTCTGTCCCGCTCTCGTAACTTCGCTTTACAACCTTGGCTATTTCGCATACTACATATTTTATACGTTGCAGCGTTTGTGGAGTTTGTTGCCCCAACTATTCGTTCCCCTTTGCGATTACGTTGATTTATATCGGTTGGCAACTGGTGGCGTTACTGTCCCGGCACACTTCACACCGACTACTTGACTGCTTACCAACCTACTTCACAAATACGGTTGAATTCTTTCGGCTCAAATTACTTTGGAACCTCCACTCGCCGCTTACAGCCACTGTCACTACTGTTGCTGCAGCTGTTTGAACAATTGCCGCCCGCGACCACCCTCCGTCTTATACTCGACGAAATGTTGTCCTACGATAGCGCAGTGCCTAATGGGCAAGACAGCCCGTCGTCGGGACCATTGCCTGTGCCCTCTGCAAAGCCCATGTCGACGTCTGCTGCTGGAACCATTGCGACTAGTGGCCATGGTCAGGTTCAACGTCAGCATCAGCACCATCTCTGGTTGGTTACGGGCCCTGCAGGGTGCGGCAAGACGACTGTGGCAGAGCATCTGGCCAATGCGCTCAGCATTCCTTATATCGAGGGCGACCTGGTATGTGTTGGATTAAAGCCATCTCGACCATCCCACTCGAAAACAGCCGGCGGCTGGCAGATTCATGTAACCCACTAACACCATGCATAGTACCATCCCCAGGCCAA
The DNA here is from genome assembly GCA_032433595.1 of Conoideocrella luteorostrata. NCBI lineage: Eukaryota > Fungi > Ascomycota > Sordariomycetes > Hypocreales > Clavicipitaceae > Conoideocrella > Conoideocrella luteorostrata. Next base: position 34,163 of record JASWJB010000138.1, read on the forward strand.
CATCGACAAGATGAGCGGCGGTATCCCACTCACTGATTCCGATCGCTGGGATTGGCTCACCGAGCTGCGCAAACAGTCCAACAGTCGAATCAACAGTGGTGCAGATGGTGTCGTCGTGGCTTGTTCCGCTCTCAAATTGAAGTACAGAGATGTCATCAGGGTCGCCGCCTACTACGACCGTACGCTTCTGGTCCACTTCATCTTTCTCCATGCGCCCCAGGAGCTGTTGTTGAAGCGCGTTGCAGAGCGGAAAGGCCACTATATGGGCGCCAATATGGTAAAGAGTCAATTCGATATTCTCGAACGCCCAAGGGAGGATGAAGTCGATGTCATTACCATTGACGCCAGCCAGGACTCGGATGAGGTCAAGCAAGACGCCCTCGAAAAAGTGCAGGCCGCACTTGCCGCCAACATGTAAATTACAGATGTGCTGCGAAGTTAGAGAGTCTGGCAATGTTGCCTCGTTAGAGACTTCCCAGACGGCTCGTCTCCTTGCGTTAAACACACCTCTCCAGGCTGGGTTAGGTGTTTGCTTCATCGAAGTCTTGGGCAACGGTGTTTGTGTTAATCTTTGTTTTTATTACAGCGATTTGTTCGCAACTCTCTCCCAGAGAGGAGAGGAGGGGATATATTATGTTGGCGTGTTTTGTCCGTTGGCGTTTTGTGAGTTGGAGTCTTTCGAATTATGACGGCCGAGCGGCAACTGGAATAACTTCCACACATTGGGAAGCCTTACTACAAACAATAGATGTCTTTTGGGTAAAGATGTACAGTCTGCAAGGACCGCCAGCTTCGGTGAGCCTCTTCGGCGAACTGATTAGACTGGATTATCTGGGTAGTCATTTGGGGCTTTTAGAATACGACCTATGGGGTAGATGGGATGGGGAAAGCAATGATCAAACTGTCTAGCGGCCGGGCCGCATGTTGAACCTGCCGCACAACGACTTGATTCTCAGCTACAGGGATTAATATGCAGATTAATGGTGAATGAACTGCTCGGGGAATTTGAGGCATGTTAAGACACCCTTGTCCGGCTTTGTGTCATCCCGCCTGCAGAAGAGTGAGTTAGTTGGTCGTGCAGGAGTGACAGTTGTTCATCACGGAAGACGTATGAGTCCATGTGCCCAGAGCAAGCACATGTGGTTCCATTGAACAAGACAGGGCATGGAGCTGCTCGGTTCTTTTTTTGGGGGGAGTGGTCTCATGCCCAACGTCGTATGCATATTTTCCTGCCCAGAATAAGAAGATTGCTTCTCTTCTCGTATTCCGCTCCCCGGATTTATCCTTTGCGGGGGGGCGGCTGATCCCGTGCTATTCGCTGCAAAGGTGCCGATTGATGCCTTACCCTGCAGAGAGTGCTTTGAACGAAGTAACGATGACAGTCACATTATGTAGCAGGAGAAATGAGGGAAAGATGCAGGATGATGGGGAGGCTGAATATACGGTGTACATAAAGATGAGGAGGGGAAGGGACAGGGGGGGTGTTGGGATATCAAGGGTGTAGGATTGATATGTTGTGCGTGCATATCTTGTAGCCACAGCTATTGATGACTGAGAGGCTGAGCGCTCTTCTTATATGTGCCACGCCTATGGTTTTAGAAGAATAAGGATAGCCTTAAATTTATTTACTGTGTCTCCTAGCTTGTGACTGGAAATTTACGCTGTTCAATGAAGGAACTACTATTAATCTGCTGGGCAAGAGTGGTGGGATTGCTGCTGCTGCCGTTACTGTTGCTGTCGCTTCCCTTGTTGTATGCAGATTAGCGCACACAGGAGATGCTTAATTAGTGTGGGTTGAGAACGAGCCCCCCCCCCAAAATCCTTCACTTGTGCGTATGTATAACCATGGTCAGCTGCATGGCAAGCCGTTTGTTCCGTTCCGCAAAAAGAACAACCTTGCAGCTCCCTCGCCATGGGCAACACGAGCACCGAATAACGTGATCCATGTTCAATTTGAAGTACACACGTCCATCAAATAAATTACCCAGCCGGGCATGTCGTGCTCTCTGCTACCCGCATGCCTGCTTGCCTGCTCCTGCCTGCAGGTATGGCAAGCGCGTGAATAATATTTGGGCAGGAATAAAATAAGCACAAAGGGGTCTTTCTATGAAGGGCTGCTTTCCGCTTCATAAGATGGGAATTTAATCACGGCCGCCGACACAGGGAAGGCCGAAAATGTTCCTTCTACTTGGCGATATTCGTCGCACTAGAACCGGGGAATAATAAGCACTTGGGCAATGATGACGGCAAGCCTTATGCTTTTGTAGTAGTTCTAATTTTTTTTGGTTTCTTCGTTTAATAGTATCCATATTGCCCCAAATTCATATCTGCAACTACCTCAGATGCATAACCATAATATCCGGCTCCTCCACCACCCTCCTTACCACTTCAGCGGCCCTCGCCATGGTCGCCCCATCCACCACTCTATGATCGGCACTCCAGCTAAAGTTGGTTACGTGTTTCTTCACAACATTGTCATTCTCATCAAACGCAGGCACGGTCCTCATACGGCCAATCCCCAAGATGGATACCTCCTTTTCAACAATCACAGGGCTGAGATACGTGCCCCCAATATTGCCAATGTTGGAAACAGTAATGGTGCCGCCGTTCATGTCATTAGGCGATAGCTTGCCCTGGTGAGCTAGCTTCTGTAGACGGACCAGCTCGGCAGCTATGGAGATGATGTTGCGAGAGCCGACGTCCTTGATGACAGGGACGAGAAGGCCCTGCGGCGTGTCCATGGCCACGCCGATGTTGTGCTGGGATCGCATGACGAGAGAGGGTTTGTTGTTGGAGGAGTCGATTTCGACGCGAGCATTCAGAATGGGGAACTGGTAGAGGGCCATGGAGACGGCCTTGATGATGAAAGGAAGATAGGAGAGCTTCTCTGGTTGTCCTTCTTGCATGACAGATTGCGAGAGGACCTTGTTGAGGCGGGTGCGGAGGGCGACCAGGTCGGAGAAGTCAATCTCGTCGGCGTAGAGGAAATGCGGGATGTTGAGGGACCGTGTCATGCTCTTGAACATCATCTGTTGGGTTTGCGAGAGAGGTGTTCTTGTTTCTGTCTGCACGCCAGGAGTTCCCGTGGGCAGTGAAGGGAAGGAAGACGGTGTATTTGCGCTGCTTCCCTCTTCTTTTCTCTTGACAAACTTGTAGATGTCTTCTTTAAGGACTCTGCCGTCCCTGCCGGTGCCGTCAATGTCGTTAATATCAACGTTGAGCTCCTTGGAAAGATGTCGAACAGCAGGAGTGGCTAGCGAAGCCATCTTGCCCTTGGATTTAAGAGCCGGAAAGGTATTATCTGCTGGTTCGCTACTGGGAGGAGAAGAAGAAGGAGAAGGAGAAGGAGAAGGAGGAGGAGAACTGCTCTGAGGCTCCGTTGCTGGCGATGGAGGTGCAGAAGATGTTGACACCGGCGCCGACTTCTGGTCCTGGCTTGGCGCGGGTGCTTCAGGCTCTGCTGCTGCGTCTCCCTCAATATCAATATCGACAAAGGCCTTGCCAACCTTGGCCATCTCCCCTGCCTCGTAATACAGCTTCTTGACGGTACCGGCGAAGCGGCTTGTAATCTCCACGGATGCTTTGTCGCTCTGCACCTCGCAAAGAGGGGAGAATTCCTCGACACGAGCGCCGGGCTGGACGAACCACTGTATGACTTCACACTCGACGATGCCTTTATTCCGGTGGGAAATATCACATATTAGCACACTGCGTCCTGTTTGTTGACGGCCGTCCCGTACAGCCAGCCAGCCCCGCCCTTGCCCTCTAGACACAGTCGAGGAGGGAACGGCGCGCTCGGAAATTGAGGACAAAGAACTCACCTTCACCAATATCCGCTAACAATACAGGCTTCACAGCATATAATCTCCTCGACTCGGAAAACCACCTCGGTGCTGCTGGCCCCGCCATTGCGCTTCTACCCACGGCCATCTTGCCCATGGCTTTGGACGCTTGCAGCTGCCTCTGCAGCACTTTCGAACCTCGCTGTAAAAACATGGCGGAATTGGAGCTGTTTGGTCCTAATTTCAGAATGTAAAAGAAGACACATAAACCCGGAAATCTCAGGTCGCCAATTCAGCGGAACAGCAAATGTGTGAGTGAAGTGGGAAAGAAAATGAACGTAGGTATTGTGTTGTAGTGCAAGGCCGAGTATAACATGGCTTCAGTCGGCATTGGGTGGTGGGTTGCTAAGCCGCCGCGAATAGCCGCGTCTGGGGGAGATTTGGCCGAGATTGACGACACCAGCGGGTTCCCGCTACCCAGAGCATGGGGTGCTGCTCCGTACACCTAAAGAAGAGCGGTCGTGGACTTCACGTGATACTCATCGGTGCTTACACATAATTTAGCGGGTAACTTCCTTTCAAGTTAATCGCTTGCATTGGCTTTTAATGGTAATTATCATCTTAATCTTCTTTAGGCCAAATTATTGCTGGCTTTGAAGCCGTAGTTGGCTTGACGCTTGACCCCATAGGGTCTTTTATTTCCTCGTGGTTATATGCTGGGTTTTACTTGTAAATTCGATAGATTTAACGGTTGAATTAGATAATGGCTCGGAAGGGGCAATTTGTTTTCTTCGTGTAACTTTTATATTTATCTGAATTTAAAGCCCACAATCGATATCTTCCGCTTCGTTAACATTGTATTATGATATAGAAGTTAGTGTGCTTAATCGCCGGCTTCGTTGAATGCTGCCCTACGCGATAGCAAATCCCTCTGCGCCCGGACGTTCCTTGAGGGTATCATATGCCTCATCAATTGAAAGGAATTCAAGCCCATCAATAGTATCATCCATAGTGATCAAGTTGAGGCCTCTTGCGATGTGGTTTGCGTTGCAATGTAGTGAAATACGGACGGCTCTGGGGGAGCGTCAACTTCGCATATGCCGTGGCGCACAGAGTAACATTCGAAAAGGCAGTTGTGAGATCCGCACATGGAACGCCACGGCGGTCCGCAGCATACAGCATTTGACTGGCTTGTCAACCTTGTTGAGCCAAGTGCGACATGACTACTCCGTAGGTTCGCGCGGACTCTTCCGGTGGACGCTGCTGGTTGGCCGCATGCGACCGTCGATGCACGACAGACGTTTATGCTGCAGCTGCCGAGAAAGGAGCAATAGACCAGCGGCATTCGGACGGACGAATGATGTCGGTCATTTTCTCCCACATCGGTGTCACGTCAGTCGCTAGCCGATGCACAGAAACTCGACCTTGGGCACCTTTGCATTCTTGATCAAGTGTGCTCCGTACGAAGAACTCCGCACATATAATACAATCCACATGCAATATTCCGAAGCCACCAGGAATCTAGAAATCAAGGTTGGTGAGCCAATAACTAACTAGCCACACAAGCAGTACTCCGTACAGGGTACAGTAATACATGCAGTGATTGGCATTCTGTTGGACACCCGCCCGCCGTTAGCTTCAATATCCACAGTTTGCCGTTCCCATCCCACCTTTCCTGCTACGTGCGACAAGTTGCTCCCGCCGCTGCGCAAACCATCAAAACATACTCCGTACTTATCCTCGACCTTGTCCTCGACCACAGGCTAACATATTTCGTGGATCCTCACTAGACGCCACCCTCCTTGCTCAACTCCACATAGAGATAAGGCGACTCCGACGTGGAGCTTTGGCTTGCAGCTGGTATTGGCGGCCCTTGCCAACACATAGTACTTGGATGATTTCGAGCTTTGCCAACTCTCGCCATCCTCTTGTCCCTGTCCATCTTCGGGCAATTACTTGTCCCCTACTCATTCTCCTCCCTACCGTGCCCATGAAAATATCTGCGCATACTGTGGTACCCATCTGCAGCATTGCAACAATTGGACGAACTTGATTTGCCCATGCGACGACGTCGGTAGTTAGGTACATTGACGCTCACGAGTAGGAGGGGAGCTCTCGACGCCGTGGTTAGACCATTCATGTCTTCCTCAATTCTCAGCTTCTCCCCTTGGAGAAGCAGATCCTCCAGCTTTTCCTCACAGCCTCATGCACAGCAGTCTACCCAAGATGAGACCCTTGAAGCTGCTAATTCCCAGGATGATTTGGCCCATCGACTATCAGCTTCAGTAGGCACTCCGAAGGCCTACCGGGAGCCAATTCGATCTTACATCCATGGCTCGCTACGCGGACAATTGGGTATGAACTTCCCGAAACTGGGTCATCTGCGAAACCTGTCCATCTAACATTGAGAAGCACCGGTTGATAGCGAGCAAAATGCACGTACCGTTCGCGAAGACACGGCCGAACTCGCGAGCTACTTATTATCCGACGGCACAACGCCACGACGGCCCTCGTTTCTGCAGCGGAACAGAGCATCCGTGCAAGACCTCTTTGTCTCGAACCAGGACGGAAGTGAACGAACCGATGATTGTGGTGCTTCACAGACAATTTTGGAGGTATCGGAACCCGTGTCTCCAGAGGAAGGAAATAGGGACGTCGTTGTGGAAGATATTGGCCCATCAGTACTCTCTAACCTTTTGAGGAGATCGCCACCACAATCCGTGATGCCCGATGCTCCTATATCTACCGAGAACTTTCATACCGAACTGAAACGTGGACCACAGGACCTTACGCGCAACCAGACTCCTCCGCAAACAACAACTGTTCAAGTCACCCCAGCTACAGAAGAGACGCCGCTGCTAAGTCAAGTCGCAGATGAGGACGAAGTTATCGGCGATATCGAAGGCCAAAAAACGACTCAGACAAGGCATTGGTACAGCAGAATTGTTGAAAGTGGCCAAAAAGTTGAAGGCAATCTTTCTCATGCAGTCAAAGTGGCTGTAAGTCCACGTAAATGGAATCGAAAGGCTTTGTGGAACAACGTGATTGTGGAGCCCGTTTCTTGCCTGCCAGCTGTGGCCGTCGGACTATTGCTCAATATCCTAGATGCCCTCTCTTACGGTAAGACATGCAGGCGTATGTCCACACTCAACCAGTGCTGATTATTGCAGGAATGATTTTGTTCCCACTCGGAACGCAGCTATTCTCACATCTTGGCTCAGCTGGCATTTCCATCTACTATGTTAGCACTATTGTTGCCCAAGTTACGTTTTCATCGGGCAGCATCTTCAGGGGAGCTGTTGGGTCCGAACTGGTATGTCCGCAGCGAATATACCAAAACATGGTGCAAAGATGGCTGACATGAACTCGTCAGATTGAGGTTGTTCCCTTTTTCCATAACATGGCTCAAAAGATCACGGACAACATCGGCGAGGATAATCCAGACGCTGTTATTGCTACTACCATTGTCGCTTATGCACTCAGCTCCGTTATGACAGGTCTCGTTTTCTACCTTATGGGGAAGTTCAAGTTTGGCTTCATGGTTGGCTTTATCCCAAGGCACATCCTAATTGGTTGCATTGGAGGTGTCGGCTGGTTCCTCGTTGCCACAGGCTTTGAAGTCTCGGCGCGTTTAGACGGCAGTCTTGACTATAACTTGGACACGCTAAACAAGTTAATTCAGGCAGATACGATTCTGCTATGGGTCTTCCCACTTGTGCTGGCTATCATCCTCTTCTATGGACAGTCGACAGTGCGGTCCAAGTATTTTCTCCCTCTCTTCATACTTGCTATTCCTTTGATCTTTTACATTTTCGTTGCATCTATTGATGCTTTGGATGCGGATGACCTGCGAGGCAAGGGGTGGATATTTGAGGGACCACCACCGGGAGAACCATGGTGGTATTTCTACACGTTGTATCGTGAGTTATGATTGGAGCATCCCATCCCACCCCAGTGAAACTTCCATAAAAACTGACGCGTGTACAGAGTTCAACTTGGTGCATTGGGATGCCATCCTCGAGGTTGTACCTGCAATGATGGCTCTGACCTTCTTTGGCATTCTCCACGTTCCCATCAATGTGCCCGCTCTAGCCTTGAACACGGGCGAAGACAATTCGGATCTCGATAAAGAGCTCAAGCTGCATGGATACTCCAATATGCTATCAGGATGTGTGGGCAGTATCCAGAATTATCTCGTTTATGCCAACACCGTCTTCTTCGTACGATCCGGTGGAGACAAGAGGCTAGCTGGCTATATTTTGGCCGTGTTTACATTTGGCGTCATGGTGATTGGCCCGTCACTAATTGGCTTCATCCCTGTCATGATGGTGGGAACTCTCATTTTTGACCTTGGCTTCGAGCTTCTCTTGGAGGCTATTTGGCTTCCTCGTAAGAAACTCAAAGTTGCCGAATACTTGACTGTCATCGTCATCGTCCTGGTGATGGGGATGCACGACTTTGTTGTCGGGATTGGCGTAGGCATCATATTGGCTTTCATTTCTCTAATCATCCAGACTTCCAGAGTTTCCGCCGTCCGCGGAAGCTATGATGGTGGAATCGTCAGCTCGACTGTGCGCCGCAACCCGTCACAGCACCACTACCTAAATCATGTTGGCCGACAAATCTACATCATGAAGCTTACAGGCTATCTCTTCTTCGGAACCATTGTTAGTGTTGAGGAAAAGATCCGCGCATTACTAGATGAAGGCGCATTCTCACAGAAGCCCATCAAATTTCTCATCCTGGACCTTTGGCATGTTACGGGTCTTGACTATTCCGCAGGCGAGGCTTTCAATACCATTAGCCGGCTCCTCGACAAGAAGGGAATATTGTTCGTCTTGAGCGGTGTTGATGCCGAGAGCCAGCTCGGGCGAAATCTACGGGCTGTGGGCCTGGACAACGACAAGATTGAGGTCATGATGCTTCCCAATCTCAATTCTGCATTAGAGAGTTGTGAGAATGAGCTGCTTAAAACACTGTATGCCAGACAGGACGACTTGAACTCCTCCACCAAGCGAGTCGCTACCCCTAACCTTGACGTTCCCAGAGCAGCAAATGCGGCCTCCTTGTCATCTTTCGATCCGCCATTCAACTCTCCTAGGCAAAATCACCTTGTTGAGGCTGCAAGAGAAGCCCTCACTAACGTTGATGTCCCGCATCCCTCGAAATGGCAGAGTTTCAACGAACCGCTTCGTTTGATGCTCCAGATTTTCCAAGGGCTAAGCGGCAAGAACGAAGACTTTTGGTTCCAGGCAGCTCGTTACTTTGAGCGAAAGGAGTACACTGCCGGGACTGTACTGTTTCGCCGTGGCGAACAAGCACATGGCTTCTACCTGGTCGAACGAGGTATCATTCGCGCCGAATACGACCTTCCACAGGGGTGGCTTTGTGAAAGCATAGTGGCCGGTACCACGTGTGGCGAACTGCCGTTCTTTTCAGAAACCGAACGTACAGCCACCGCTTTGGTGGAGAGGGACTGTGTGGTCTGGGTAATGGATGTTGAATCTTGGACGAAATTGCAAAAGGAGGAGCCGGAGGTGGCAGCGGAGTTTCTGAGGATTTCGTTGAAATTGACGACCGAGAGGATGAGTTCGATCACATCGTACATCCTAACCACGGCAGGATAAGTATACTGCAGCTGTGGAATGTACACGCGTCGTATAACATTTTTTGGGTTTGCATGTAATTGGATAGCATCTGGGGGTTGGTTATTTGGGCGGCTGCATCTGCGGACTCTAAATTGCATGGTTATGCAGGAGCAAGGATTGCTTAGTGCACCTTTGTGAGGACAAATCTTATTGGCGAATTTCACATTATCTGATCTGTTATGCTATGTTGTGATGTGCTCTGCTTTGCTTTGCCTTGTTGTACGGAGAACTTCGCTGGCAAATTGAAATATTCAAGTTTACTTGCTAGTTAACTAGTGGGTGACTAATACAATCAGTGTGTAGAAGTCTCCGCAAACGATGGAAAGTTGAGCGGGCGCAGGGTAGGAGGAACCTTGTTCACAAAGGCAACCGATTTTCTGTAAACGTTGTTTGAGTCTCCATTACTTTAATAAAAATTTACTCGTTATGATTCCAATTTTCCTCGAATGAGTGCGGGCTTCTCCGTACAAAATACATCAACTAGCACTCTTAATTCATCAGTCACGGTATGTAGTTGTTGAATCCGCCACTTTAGTAAACAGCCCCATCCATTGCTACGTCTCATCACCAGTTCCCCATCTTTCAGCTTCTGCAACTGCCCAAACATAAACCCCAAACCATCAAAAACGCATAAGAGGAAGCCCACAAGACACGTAAATCCCCTTGTAAAATGCCCCAAAGCCTCCGCTCCATACTCGGCAAACCGCGGATAACGAAGCCAAGACGTCCAGCTGCGACGACGACGGCGGCCCAACAATCCCCATCCAAGAGAGCAAAGACGAAGAAACAAGATGAACCTCTCTATCCGGACAAGTTCGCAGATCTGGGGATCTTGCCTATACTCAGCGAGCACGAGCAGCTCACGCTACGGGATGTCGTGCAGGCGATGCGGTACATTCGCTCTCATATCTTTACGGCGGCGCCATCAACAGGGCTCTCATCTACGAGGATGGCGGAGGTGCTGAATTACAGGGCGTCGGTGCCGAGGATTGTGACGGTGGGACATATCAACGCGGTGCTGAGGGATGCTCCGTCCCGGGTGGAAAGGGAGGTGGTGGAGCTGGTGAATAGGGGGATGCTGCGGAGGGTGAGGGTCGAGAGGAGGGGCGGCTTGGGGGAGGCGTTGATTGAGATGGACGATCTGCGAGATATGCTGGGGGGCAAAGAGGGGGGTGGTAATGTGGTGTCTGAGAGTGCGAGAAGAGCGTTCTTGCGGTTCCTCGAGAAGAATCCAACTGCGCAGATGGTGTTGGGTGAGGGTGACGATGGGTCTCGGCCTTCACGAAGCAGGACGGGGGCGGATGGGAGTGATGCTGTGGGAGATGATGGGGAGGAGGAGGGGGAGGAGAGGATAGCAGGGCTGCAGCACAATCACATCGATGAGCTGGTGAGGGCGGGATTTCTGACAAGTTCTACCAGCACGACGGGCACGCCAGGAAGCAACACGCTGCAGGTACGGCCGGAGGACCGCACGACGTTGACGTCGATACAGCACGTGTCGAGATTCGCGTCGGGCACCGTTTCAGCCGTGGGGGGCCAGAATGCAATCCATCTCTCTGGGGGAGGAGGCGGCGGCGCGCCTGCGCAGACGAGCGCGCGGCGCTTTGATAGAGGCGGCTTCAGGGTTGCTGTTCCGGGACATGGACGATATCTCAAACTGGCGGATGGAGCGGTGGACTGGGTGCGCGAGGCGCTGGGCCGGACGAAATGGGGAGAAGGGCCTGAGGCGTGGTTGCGGGAGCGGTTCGAAGGGAATGGGCTGTATGGGATGAGATGGAAGGACTTTTGGGGCGTTGAGTGGGAGTGGGTGCTTGGCCAGGCGGTGGGATTGGGTGTTGTAGAGGTTTTTGATACGGGGAGCGTGGGGAGGGGAGTGAGGGCGTTGGGAGGATGAATGATGACGACGACTACAACGACGACGACGACGACGACGACGACGAGGATGATGCGGGACGGCACATCTACTATAACCCCCCTCCCCCTTCCCTTCAGGGGCCTGGATGGTTTGACAGCATGGTCGGCTGATGATAATATTGCACATGTTGTAGTTTACTTGGTGCTGTACGGAGTACAGAGTACAAAATAAGTTCCAATCAACGCTGGCAGTTAACTTATCTGTCGGTCATGCAAGTAATCGATCTTCGCCATGTGCTTCATGCATGTCTCACAATATCTTGTCAATTCGTTGGAGAAAGCAGGGATGACGGAATATCATCTCTCTCTTGTGGGTGGTAGAGTTGATCGTTTTGGTATGATGAACAACTAACTGGTTGCTGCTATTAATGCCGAGGCTCCATGCACCAACTAGGTACTCCGCACGCACGGTAGGTAGTCTATATGGAATAGGGGAATAATGCGGACGGTGGCGATATTGCTGTACTAGTATTGCCATCATCTTGCTGTAGGATCAATATAGTTTACGATCCCTGCAAGTCACCGGAACGGCTGTTTCGAAATGCAAAGGATATGCATTAATAGCACTGGACACGACAGCTCTGGGAATTGTGACCGGGATCGCGACATCGTCTCGTTTTACGCAGCATAAATATTATGGCATTGAGTGCACGAAACGTCTGCCGACGAATGGCATATGAGGGTGAAAAAAGGATTTATCAAATCATGGGGCCTACTACGTCCAGTGATGTGCAGCAGTACGGAGTAGTTAGATGGGGGTTTATCCCTTGTTGTACGGAGTATTTGTGATGATGATCATACTCGAAGCCACAACAACCATATAATGCCTCAGTGGCGGGATAAACGCCTCTCTCTATTCGCACGGATGTCGTTATAACGGTGCGGAGTAGTTTACTGCAATGCCAATTAAGAGTCCGGGGTGGCTTGTAAGTGTGTTCATGCACACGTGATACTCCACAGGACATATACCCATTGTGCAAGGTTGTCTCGCGTCGTACAGGCCTTGAGGCTGTAAATATCCTTGTCAGGGAGAATGCCTGTTCCCAGAACCTACTATATTGTCGAGTTTTATGGGCTGATGATTTAAATTATAGTACAGTTCGTGACTTAGCCGCCTGTTAGCCATGGCCTGGAACGACATGCTACAAAGTCTTGACTTGGCGAAACTATCTCGAGGCAAGAAGGCTGAAACGAGAATAATTTTTTTTTGCCCTTAGGGCCAAGGGCCAACATGGAACCGGTCCCTTCGACAAATATCTACGTTCCGGCTTGCGTTCTGTGTCGTAATAGAGTGAAATATCTGCTGCAGTACGGAGTAACTAGTCAATGCTCGCAATGCAGTTTGAATATAGAGGCTGTCAATGAAGCACTTGGTCTGATCCGTATTAGCTTCGCCGCGTGCATAAGATGTATCATCTTTTGGTGACACACATCAGTTGCGGCCGGTGAAGTGGAGACAGATGTCGGACACCGGACGGAGATGCTTTCTTCCAGGGGCGTACCTGAGGGAACTGATCTCTTTGTCGCAATAAATGGTCGATGGTGAGATAGGATACTAGAGTTGATTGATTTTGTATCGGATTTGGAAAGATTGGAAGACTTCGTGGCGATGCAATCCGTGGGGCGACTTCTCTCGCGTCAAAGCTACCCATGGAAACTACCTAACGAAGGGTTAAAATTATACCGGAAAAACCCAAATGCTAAAAAGGATTGTTTTCTTGGTAGATGCATGTATTATACAAGTTAGACATTTGCTGATGGTCGAGAAAGACGGCTTTTATGGCTGGCCGAAGTCATGCTTACTAGTAGTTGAAAAGGGTTTGTGTTAGTTACGGTACGTCATTGTATGAATACAATCAGACCCCAGTCCAATAGTTAAACCTACTCGTAGTGCGGATAACATTGATAGTGCCGCGCTCTGAACTCTGAACGGACAGGTCGGCCGAGGTGAGGGCTTGCCCTGGTTGACGGTGCCCGATAGGTACATGCATAAGTAGCCAGAGGGCCGAGGCGGAAACCCCCCCGGCTGCAGGTACCGGCACATCTCAGGGGTCGGGCACAACAGGCTAGAGATGCTGCAGGCGCATCTCGTCGAGCCTCATAACTAGCTATTCCGCTGAATTATTGGGTCGCATTTGGGTCGCATTTGGCTAGTGCGTGCATCTTTCCCCATGTGCACCGCGTGAGAGCAACCAAACACTTACACAGCTGGCTGGCTGGCTCGACGATTGTGACGACCGAGGACGTAGGGTGCCGCGCTAAAGTGCTCGGATACGACTCTGCAGTCACAGCGGCCCCAGTCAACCGGTACTGAACCCGACCGGAGCTTTGAAAAGGGTTGGATCTTTCTCCTCGGCTGCATGTTACACATCACCCTTCATCCCCTGTTGGCCGTAGTCGGGGTGGCCAAAGGATGCTAAATATGTATATGAGGAGACAAAAGGGGTTCGAACATCAACTCCGGTTGTGTGTCTGGTCTCCCTCGAAATTCGGGGAACGTCTACTCCGTAAGTTGAAGCAAGTGTCGTTAGGCCGCAGGGATTGTCTTGCAATTTGATTAGAGGCAAGACAGCCAGGAGAATGAGAAAGCATAGTGCTCCGTAGTATGGAGCAGTCCGTATTGCTCTTGAAATCTGATGGGTTGCCGTTCGAGGATTTCACGTGCTCTATCACTATTCCCCGCCGCTGGCAGTTTGCAGATCATCTTTTCTCGAGATTCGTACTAGTACCTGATCACAGGGACTAGAAGTCAATTATTAGCACTTTGCGTTTAGACACCTGGAGATGGCCAAGCCGGACCAAGCAAGAAATGGTGGCGACCCCCTGGCGTCTTTCTTCCCTTGGAGTAGTATGATCTATCGAAATGACACTTTTTTGCTAGCTCGCATGGCTGTGCGGGTCGCTGAATTGGTCAGGCAAAAGCAAAAAAGGGGCCCAGGATGCTGAGCCATTATTGATCAGGGTACGGAGTACGGAGTAGACCTGATGGGCTCTGTTCAATGGATCAGGTCGTCGGGGACAAGTCAATCAGGATGGATTGTACCTATGATCTACCCACCATATGTGCAAGGGAATGCCAAGGACTTGGCCGTGAGGGCAGAGGTCGAGCGGTTGGTTGAAATTGAATCTTGTCGGCGTCAAGGCTCACGAGGAGCCAGTTGAAGAAGAAGTACTCCGTACGGAGTAAGGATTTGCAATTTCAGCTGAAATCGCAACGTGGGCTGCATGTGTTTGGTGCGAAAGTGCGCGAAGGGCGGCAGTTGGAATCTCAATTCGAGCCAGGCCAGATTTGACAGACCAGACAGACAGCCCTCGCTGGCGGAGGGCCACCCGGTGCCGCCGCGGCCATTTATGGGGCACCCTGTTCATGCTCAGCGCAATCACGATTTCTCATTACCACGTAGTACTCCGTACGGAGTCGATGACTACTTTTTGGTCGCTGTTTGGCTGCTTGACTGGCTGCCGATAAGAAAAGTAAACAGAACACTCCCTCCCCAGTCGCCCGTAAAGCAAGTATTACTGGGCAGGCACGGAGTACTGTGGTGAGTAAATAACAGGGCCGCCTGTCGTCGGCCCACCTTGCCAATGTCGAATCAATAATCACTTTCATCTTCCCCGTAGACTTGATGGGACTTTTGAAGTTGGAGTATGTCCAAGCCCTGGTAAACAAGCTGCCACAGATCATCCAAAGATCCAAAAAAAATTAAAAATAAAATACTGGTCAAGTTGTGTCAATCTCTAGCTCGTAGCGTCTGCTTCATATCACGAATAGAATGGTAATCTGGTGAACCTGATGCTACCGGTCAGGTTGATACTAGTAGTGATCCCCCACCGGCTCCTGTCTGTGAGCATCAAATCGTCTGTG
Source organism: Conoideocrella luteorostrata (assembly GCA_032433595.1). Lineage (NCBI taxonomy): Eukaryota > Fungi > Ascomycota > Sordariomycetes > Hypocreales > Clavicipitaceae > Conoideocrella > Conoideocrella luteorostrata. The sequence continues at coordinate 49,372 of JASWJB010000138.1, forward strand.
GGGCTGTGGGCGGGGGCTTGGGCATGGGGCACATACTGGGGTGCTGTCGGCGAACATGAATCCTCCAACTTCACTGCAATTTTACGTCTCGACGGGGGGATCTGGTACTCTGAGTACTCCGCACGGGGAACAGCAAACCGAACTGGAGGCTAGCATCACTTCTCCGTCCGGAGTATACTGTAAACACCAGGGCACTTCAGCTGCTGATTGACCTTGAGCCTTACTGCGCGACCAGCATAGCATTTGCGTAGCCGTGTGATGGATGTCAGGCCGTCCCTCGCTTGTTCCTTAATGCGTATGCCGACATGAACATGTCGTCTGATAAATTACTCCGTACAGTAGCATCAATAGTATAACTAGTAGTATCTACGACGGGTTCATCGGGCAATAGCACAGATATCCGGTGCTCCATCATCCATACTCCGTGCTAAGCAGTGGGGCAGTCAGTTTTTGCGTCAAAAACAAAGTGCAAATATTCGAGAATCACCGGAAAAAGCATGTTTATAAACGCATGGCCATGCGCACTGCGTGCTTCCGCACTGCACACCAGCATACCCAACCTGGGCAATTTCCTCAACCGACATGCAGTTCCAGTTACCCAACAGGCCCCCAGCACAAGGTTAGCAGGGATTGAGGTGCCCATGTCCACGTCACCCAATGATTCGTGTCCATTCACCCGTCGTGGCACCAACCCACAACCCACCACCGTCACCCCGTCCATGTGTGGCTGCCTGTTAAAGTAGCAGTAGTTGGTTACACGACATTCTTGGTGCGACTCTTCGCGAAAATGGTGTACTAGTACGAATTACTAGTAGAGAAGAGTCGGCTCCCTGGGCGTCATTGGATGCCCTTGCCAGTCCATCCAGCCAACCAGCCCATTCGCACAAAGTTCCCAGGCTTGGGGCTGCTTGGGGTTCCAGGAACTGCCTGGGGATTTGATCATCGCAACACTTATTGAGGTAATTACACAATCTTACTCCGTACAATAACAACGCTTGCGGGCCAGCCTCAACCGCCGCTGGACGTCACCGCCTTGCTCCTCTTACGCTGCATCAAACCTACAATATTTCATGATTAATACATGCAAGAGCTGCGATAACTGCGGCTTCGCCTGTTGATCTGACGTGAGCAGTCTTGTTTCTGGCTTTGCATGAACGGGACGGACGCGTCGAGGACGTGCTGCTTGGAGGTGGCGCCGGACTGCGACGCTCGAATCAAGGTTTTCCCAACCAACAAATGCTTCTGTTTCGTCGAGCTCCAGGCGAATTATGCACTTGTAAGGAGTATTGCACTTGTATTGCACTTGTATTGCACTTGTATTGCACTTGTATCGCGCTTGCAACGCACTTGTAGGGAGTCGAGCTGGCCCTCTGTTAGTCCATCCACTACTCCTATTTATCATTTAAAATGTTCAAATCAAAATTTTGTACGGAGTACTCCGTAGTTAGTCCATAGTGTTTTAAATTTACGTACATGGGTTCTCTCTGTTCGCTCTCCCACATCTCTGTCTTGCATTTCTACAATACGTGCCTGCGTTGCCATAGGTGAGGAACTCGATAACCCTCGATTCGACCTCCTTTGCTTTCTTGGGTGGCACCTTGTCTGAGCCGTTGAACCCTTTTCGCTGCTTGTCACCCATTATCCCTCGCCGATTGTGAAGGGACGAAAAAAAAGGGAAAATCATACCCACCTCTGTGCACCTTGGCCGTGGATCGTCGTGACCCTGCCTGCGTGCCTTGTGCCTGGCGCTCACAAGCCTCTTCGCTCCATCACTCACTCCTGTCTGTCATTTTTCCAAACCGTCTCGACCCCAAGGCAAGCTGGACTGGCAACCCGGGAACACACAGACCAGACTAGACCGACTAGAACGACCGGAGCTGGACCACTCTCCCGTCTGCGGCCCACTCTTCCGCTGCCCGCAGCTCGCAGCTCATTCTGCCCATCCTTTGGGACCAAACCGGAACTTCACTGCAACTTTTTGTCCGTTCCAAAACTACACTTCCCAGGTTGACTTTGGCGACGACATCAAGAACATCGACATCTGCGCTGGGAGGGATACCGTGCGTCGCGCTGGTCCGCATTGCAAGCGAGCAATCAAACAAGTACACCGAAAAGGAAAATCGAAAGCTGATGAGCATCTAAAGCCTCAGACGCCATTGGACCCCACGCACCGCAGTCTCTCAGACCTCGCTGGGCTCAACCCGAGACGCAAAAAGAAACGTGCTTGATAGACTTGCGTCGCTAGTCTTTTGACTGACAGTTTGACAAGTGATTTCGTGCAGACAAAGACCGCATCCCACCATTACTACTGTTGTCATTTTTTCTTTTTCTTTTTCTGTCTTTTGTCTAGACTTCCGTTCCAGCCGTGTGTGGGTGTGAAGTCGACGCAGTCCGCATAGAGGTGCATCATAAACTAGGGCTGCGAGAAGATCATTTTGAGTCTAATTGCCTTGTTTCTGAGTGCCAGCCCCAAAAGATATTGGTATGTTGTTGGAAACATCTCACTCTGTCATGCATCTATACCACATTCTCACCTCTCCCTTTCTCCAATACCCCTCTAATTGCCATCGCCTGGCTAAAGACCGACTGTGCTCTTTGTCCCCTACCAGGCCCTTGCTCTGCATGCTGCGATGGATTGATTCGCTGACCCGCGCCTTACCCATCTGCTACGAGAAACTGACCGCCTCGAATACTAGGGAAGAAATTCAGTCTGTCGACACGAATACGGGGCACATGCATAGAGTCCAGTTTGCAACTGGTCTGGTGTACCATTTGACGAGGACTTTCGATCACGGATTGAACGCCTAGTTACAGGACGTAAATCACCCTGAACTGTAGTAGTGTACCAGACGAGATCAATCTTCCAAGCGACCGTGTTCACACATCACGCTATCCGTGGATGGATGTAACGCGGACTGCGGGTTTGCATCTTCTTTACCGGCTTTCCTGTTGAACCGGTTACTTTCATTCTCGACTCCTAGGTGGCCAGAATTCACCATGGCCACAGCGTTGCCCCGGCCGTCACGGCCTTCGAACGGCCCGCCAAATATGGCGTTGCCTGCTTTGCCTGTGAATAAGACGCGGAAAAGCACAGGAAACGTTTCATCGACTGCCCCAACAAAGTCTGCGCCGTCTACTCCAAGGAGTGGTCTTCGAGCACCGTCCGCCATCTTGGCTCCTCCGACCCCAGCCCCATTGCCTCAGCTGAAAAATCTACAGAGCATAAATACAACTGGCAAGACACTTAGGAAGACTGTCAGCATCAGCTCGTTTCCACATCCCCCGCGAGGCGACAGTCGGTCCAGCAGCTTGCCGCCTAGCCCATTGGCAAACGAAAAGTGCCGATCCCGCAAGTCGAAAACCCCCAAGGAACTCTCGCACCTAACGTATTCACCTTCTACCCCGAGTTTGTTGAACGGAAGCGGAGAAGGCAAGTCTATTAGCAATGCTCGCATGTCAGATGGTCTGATCAGCATCTCTTCCCCGCCACAGAGCAGAAGTTCTTCTGCACAAGACTCATACTCAACTTCCGCAACCACGTATGACGACCCTGCAGAAGGAGCGGGCTCCAAACATGATAGTGGAATTGCTGTTTCTAGCTCGGCTTCTGAAAAGCGCTCGTCCAAATCGGATGGCAAAGGCAATGTTCTTGTAAGCGTTCGAGTGCGCCCGGATAATAATAACACGATTACGAACAACAACAACAACAACCCGAGCCAATCGAACCCTGAAGGAGAGTGGATGGTAGATGGACGGAAATCACTTATTGCATACAAGGGCAAGGAGGGCGGCGACTATATCTATGGTATGCCGAAGGGGAAAAACATTGAACCGAACACTGCCTGCGAGAAAATATACTAACTGATGGTATAGATAATGTTTTCACCACCCATGATAACAATGCTCGTGTGTACGATCACATCGCGAAGCGCCTTGTCCGAAGGGTCATGGAAGGTTATCACGGAACAGTCTTCGCGTATGGTATGACCGGCACTGGTAAGACTTTTTCAATGCAAGGAACGGCCTCTTCGCCCGGTGTGATTCCATTGGCAATCACCGACATCTTTTCCTATATTCGCGAAACGCCTTCGCGAGAATTCTTGCTGCGAGTCAGCTACCTGGAAATTTACAATGAGAGAATTCATGACTTGTTGAACATGCCCACAGGCAGTGGTGTTGGAGGCGCCCCTCAGCAAGATGAAATCAAACTCCGTGAGGACAGCAAGCGAGGCGTCTATGCCACCCCGTTGAAGGAGGAAATTGTCCAAAGCCCTACGCAATTGCTGAGAGTGATCGCGCGGGGTGATCAAGCCAGACGCACCGCCAGTACACAGTTTAACGCGCGCAGTTCCCGAAGTCATGCTGTCGTTCAGATTGTAGTTGAAAGCCGAGAACGCATGCCTGCTGGCGCCATCGGTGGCCAACAAGGCAAACGATCGGGTATTCTCCCTGGTGGCGTCCGAGTGTCTACGCTGAGCTTGATTGACTTGGCTGGCTCAGAAAAGGCAGCCGAGTCCAAGGAGCGAAGGCAAGAGGGCGCACATATCAACAAGAGTTTGCTCACACTGGGCACCGTCATTGCGAAGCTTTCGGAATGGAAGGATAAAGAGGGCAAAGGCTCTGACAAAGACGGGAAGCATCTTCCATACCGTGATAGCAAACTAACCCGTCTCCTGCAAGGAGCATTGTCCGGCGATTCGTTGGTGAGTATACTCTGCACCATACAAATTGGAGCCGCTGGAAGTGCTGCTGCTGCAAACAACCACACTACGGAAACCCTTAACACCCTCAAATTCGCCTCCAGAGCCAAGAACAGCATTGTTAGTCACGCCAAGAGGGCAGAGGAAGCTCTCGGCGCTGGAGGAGACGGGGGTGCCAGAGTACTTCTAGAGCGGTACCGGATGGAAATTCTGGAACTGAGAACACAATTGGAGTCACAAAAGAGCCACAAGAACGGCAGAAACAGTAGCAATGACTCAGAGAAAGAGAAAGACGAAGAAGTGGAGATAATCAGAGAATTAGAGGCTGTGGAGAGGCATGAGGAGCAGATGTTGGAGATGCAGCTTGCCAGGACAGCCCTCAAGGAACGGATTGATCACCTCAATCGACTGATCCTCAGCTCCAAGTCGATCGGCGTTAATTCCAACGGCTCGATAAGCTCTCTCGGACAGTATGCGCGATTTTCTCAACTTTCACTCACGGGGTCTATCAGATCATCAGTTGCCACGTCGATAGGATCGAAGCCGCTTCTCGAGCGGACGGCTTCCATGACTTCTGCGTCGTCAACAATTGGCCGACAGTCTAGCAGAGGGCAAAGATTGTCTGCTGAAGCTGAAGGCGAGGTTGTTGACGTTGAGGAGGATAGCGTGGGTGAGTTCGGAGACGGTACTGCCTCCCTTGCGGCACAGAACCGTGCGCTCCAGGCAGATCTAGTTGATAAGAATCGATATATCGCCACATTGGAGAAAAGACTCCTCCAAGCGAGACGAGCCAGTTCTTCGCGAACGTCTGTCGGGTTTTCCGCCCCAAGCAAGAGTATAATGGTTGGAGAAGACCACAGTGTGGCAGCAGCATTGAAGGAAAAGGACGCCGAGATTACTGATCTTCGCGCCAGACTGGATGACAAAGATCGCATGCTTGCCGCGCTGAGAAGTGCAGCACGGTCTCGAGACACGGCTGACGCCTCTGTCGAGCCGCGATCACCGCCGCCGATGAGTGACCAGCCCAAGGAGATGCCGACTAGTCCCACCACACCAGCTCAAGCGCAAAGAAGGCGGACCAAAAGTGTCGATGAGATGAATAGGATGCTCGAAGAGATGATTCAGGACCGCGTCGAGACCGGCCACATAGTACGTGGATCGAGAGGTAGTGTGCGTTTGCCTTGTGGACAAAAGTTGGAATCGCTGGCACAACCGCCGCATACCTTGGAACCTCTACGACAAAGCCCTGTTCCAACATGCTCTCCCGAGTTACCAGCAGCGGAAACCGCTTAGTGTGCCAGTTGTTGTGGGCTGATGAGTCGATTATAATCAGGCTGAAGAAATTAATTACACCAAGCTGTACTTGGTTTGTATGGAGAATGGGCATGGTTATTGAACGTGCTGGGTGAGATGCTGGGGAGTTTAGGATCAAGGAGGTTTACGGATTTTATTTTTTTCTCTTGCGTTTTATACCCTACGATTTGCGTTACGATTCTTCACCATTATTCTTTATAACCACTCCATAACACGGACACGCACACGCACACACCGGATAGGGAGGGGGATTGTGGCGGATCCGACAATTGACTTTTCCGTACGTTGTCATCGACTTGAAGCATCATGTTTCTTGGGAGGATTGCTATTCATGTTACTTCATTTTTTTGCGATGAGAAAGGGACCTCGTCCTTATATTATTATTCAAGGGACACTCGCTATGGACCATTGTTAGCGTGCAGATCATATTTGTTTGCGGCTTCTTGTTGATGTATTATATTGATCAGTCACTATGCGAGATAGCCATGAGGCTAATGGGAAGATACACAATTTAAGTGCGACTTGTCTACATACGGGTACATCGTGCGACCATATCTCAAGTTTGGGCCAATCTGTGATGTGTTATGTGGTCACCAAGTGTTCGGCATTGGCACGCTCTCGGACTTGCGAAATTGGGACGCCAAAGACGTGGATATTTCATATGCTAGACGGAACAATCAATAGTTATAGCATTGCCCTGTGATTTGCTACTCGTGCAAAGAACGAAAACAAAAACCTATAAAAAAATTCGGAAACCTTTACTCCGTACCGAGCAGTGTGCTATTACTCATCCACGCGCCTGACAGATTAATCAAGACATCAGGGCCGACCCAACGCGCTCTGGACGTCTCGATTAATTTGTCGAAACCTTGCCATCCAAATCTACCAGCAAAAAGTGCAAGTCGAAATGGCTGCAAGTGGCTGCAAGTGGCTGCAAGTGGGGGGGGGGAGGGAGGTTGAGCCGCACCCCGGCATTTCGCACCTGCTCTCTCACTCGCTCTCTTTGTGAAACAGCTTAAGCGGGGCGACCAGGGGTGCTAGGGTCCTGCCAGCCCAAGGGACTTCTGGGCAAGACACATTACATCATTGTATCACTCAGTAGGAAGCTTGGACCAGCTATACTTGCCACGGAAGTACAGTACATACGAGCAAGCAAAAGACGGGCCTAACTTGCAGACCATGTTTCAAGTTGGTACCTGCCAAAGTGCCAGCGCCTTCCCGCTTGGATGAGCAGGATGGAGATAGCAGGTAACTACATCTCGGCCCAGAGTTGCTTGGGTTCTGACTGGCAGGCACTAGGGAAGGCATGTACAGCCCCTGGACCCCATGACGACACGCTTGGTCTGCCAGTGTCGCTTGCACGAGACAATACTCCGCAGTCTATTTCTTTTCACCGTCTTTGCCAGCACGGGATATTTTCTACGACCATCGTCATTTCAAGGGGGCTGGAGAAGCAGATCTCCCAACACTCATTTTTTTTTTGGCTCGCGTGTGCCATTCAGTGGTCTCTGGAAGCTACGTCTTGTTGCTTTCGCACTGAAATGTAAGACGATGGGCAAGTCGTGTGACCTTTTTCAAACACGTAGTTCTGCCAGTCAAAGCTCGTAGTCGCCGATGAGAAGCCATGCAGGTTGGGAGCTGTACGGAGCACGAGAAAGGGAGTACCGCCAACGCTGGTGATTCACTGGTGATTCGCTGGTGCTGTGTGATGCCCGGCCTGTATCCGGGAAACTGAGTAATGCTTTCAGACGCTTTGTCCAACGAGGTAGTTACTGCGGATGCTACTCGCTGCGTATGGGATACAGTTTTTGCCACAATCTGTGGCTTATAGAAATGCCCAGTAAAAATACGGAGTACATGGCTCCCATGTGAGATGGCCGACGACCAGACTTTTGATGCATTTCCCCTACTTCTTTCACGAGCTGCCTTGGTCCCTGGGTCCCCAACTACCCAAGTCCGGTAGGCTGGTTGACTGGCCATCGTTAATCAGAAACAAGCATCCGTTGCGGGTCATGGACCGAGCCAGTCTGATCCTTTACCATGCCCTGCAGGCACCAGGTATCAAGGGCAGATGCTGCGGAGTAGACTGGCGCAAGATTACTCCGTACGGAGCGCCGCCATAGTTATTCCATACAGAGTTTGGGTAGCGCTCGAGATTACTCCGTATATTGAGGGTCATTGCTCCGTATAATACTTGTAATATTTGGGCTCTGAAACATGGCCATCTTGTGCAGAGCGGATGGCATCAACAAGCAACTGGTCATCTTGTCACGCTTGTCCCCGCCCGCCATGGCTGCACAGGCCATCCGCCAGACGAGGAGAGACAAGGTAAAGGACAATCCTCATCTGAAGTCATCATCCCTTTCCAACTTAACTGCCCACGGCGCGCGGTAGGTCGACGGTGCTGGACGGTTCGGGGAAACAATATGCTGATCCCTTGTGCTCCGTACTCCGTAAAAGTATCTGGTGTTGCTGGCAATGATTGGCACTCATTCACCCGCTCGCTCAACCAATCACTGAATCATTGGATCACTGAATCAGTCGGGGCACATACACCGTATTGTCGCCACCAAAACATTGAGCTGAACTCGGGTGATATTTTTGTAGAATCACTAGTTACGGAGTACCGACCCTGGTCGGGCGTTTCGCCCTTGGTCCCTCGACTTCCTCCCGCAAATTTAGTACTCCAGATGATGTTGACAATCTAATTCAATATATTGCAGAGCGCACTACTCCGTACTGGCACTCTAGACTCCCCCTACTTTCCCCATTGTTCAATGAGTTGGCCCTTTCCCCGAGGTCTATGGTCTACCTCGCAACAGTTACGGAGTGCTCTGGTATTCCTAGCTTCACATCAACAGCCATCAGCAACCGCGGAGCTGTCGCCGCGCTTGGCTGCATCTCGGACCCATTGATAGACCCTGCAGGATCATCGCCAACTTGCTTGATTTAACCACCCTGGTGGACGCGGACGCAGCAAGGGACTGAATTTTCTGAATCCGATTGGCATTTCCACTTTCTTATTCTATGATTCCTGGAGTAGGCGGATGACCCCGACTGCTGGGCTAAGTGCCGCCTTTCCATCCGTTAACCAACCTCAGATTTACTCCGTACTCCATTCGTTATTTAGTAATTGACTCAGCTACTCCATACACGTTTTCACCCACCAACCTCATCGACGCCACTTCCTTACTGCAGAGTCATTCCCTTTAGATTTCTTTGTGCCTCTTTGGCGCCAAATCAGCCTTATCCTTTTTAATTCGCTCCTTTTACTTGCGTCTTATTTACGGAGTACCTGCCCTCCTTTCCTTTCATCCCATGCATTTCATTGACGTCTCTGCACATGCGCTTTCCACGACTAGGGCTACACCATGGTGCCTCGACTCGATCTCTCACGGTCCACCCCGGGCAAAGTCATGATAGCACCGTCTCGAATCAATCTGCGTCGGACTGCATCGTATAATGACCGCAGTGCTGCCACCGTTTCATCAACGACTTCTCGATTAAACTTCAACCATCTTCTCTTCTCCCCCCCGCCGTCACCAAGCCTTCCAGCACTTGTGCCGCGACGAAAGCGGTCAGCTTCACAAGAGTTATTCAGATCTCGGCCTAGTCGAGTGATCAGGACTGTCTTTTACTTCCTTGCTGTACTTGCATTCTTGTATACATTTGCCTTTGTCTTTCGAAATCGCAATGTCATACCGATTGCGTTGCCATATTTCAAAGACGCGCAATATGAGATGATTGGACAGGATAGCTTCCCGGAGTTTCCAACGCCAGTTGTCGTTTATGACGCAAAGAAAAGATCTCAGTGGACAGTTTCCATCCCAAGAAATTACGAATTTCCTCTGTCAATCGAAGAATACTCGAGCATGAATGGTCTCTGTCGAGAAGTGTCTGCTCGGGCGAGAGACCTCCATCACAAGTCGGCGTTATCCGACCAGACACTTTTATCATATGATCAGCCTGATGACTACTTTGTGGACGTTCATGAGGCGGAGCAAGCTGGACTTCTCTCTGTTATATCCAAAGGACAGCCACCAAAACACTCGGGGCGATTCGTTGGAGTGAGCTTTGAGTCGATGTCGGGCAAGCCGTTTTGTGATCAGTCACTGATATATGTCCTCGAAAGCCCGAATGCCGGTCTTGGCGATGCAGTTATGGCTATGTGGACCCTATATTCTCTGGCAAAGGAGCAGGGACGATCGTTTTTCATTGACGATTCTCGTTGGGCATATGGCACTTACACAGACCTCTTCCAGCCGCCTCCTATTCCCAATTGCCGACCACCACCGCGACATCAGATGCTGCCATGCCCAGCACAAACTCGGCATTTGGTGGTTTCAAGTGTGACGATCAAGGATGTGTTGCCCGTGTTGCTCACGAAGCACCAACGAGAAGGCCAAACTGATCTGGGCAGGAAAGATCTATTTGAACTTGCACATGCTGGCTACAAATCACTTTTCAAACTTTCAAAAGAAGACCAGGACTATGTGGCCAAGCGAGTTCGAAATATCAGAGCTAAAGCTCAGTACACTAAACTGCCCGTGGATTTGCCAATCATTGGGCTACACATTCGTCATGGAGACCGACATCCACACGAATACCAGTATCGCGAGGGTTATATCCCAAGCGAAGTATTTGCAGGATATGGCAGTAGTCAAGTAGAAGCCCATTACAACCAAACCAACGTCAGTCCGGATCAGTACGAGGTCGTCAGGGTCATTGCGTCTGACGATCCCATGGTTCATCAAGAGCCAGAATTCTCAGATGCAATGCTGGCCCAAGAACGCATTCAGCTTGCTACAAAGCAGGTTATTGAAGACGCGAACACGGACCCACACTATCTTCACCATTCTGTGGATGAAGCATTTGGATGGGAAGGCGGATTCTTCGCAGCCATGTTCTGGAATTTAGGTGAAAAGCCGAAGAACAACGCTGTCGAGGAAGGTCGCGGCAGTCCTCCATCCGAGGAGACGCTGAGATTACGGAATCTCGTGGGCCGAGCCTACATGATGGACATGGCAGTGCTCGCTGGCGCGAGCGACAAGGTTGTATGTGCAGTGAGTGCCATGGGGTGTCGGTTGCTCGCAGTGATGATGGGTTGGGAGCGAGCCATCGAACACGAAGACTGGGTTAATGTCGATGGAGAGTACGGTTGGAGCGGCCTCACCTGGTAGGCTGGGAAAAATTACGGTTTACTGCATGAGAGCGATATTTGGCTTGCTTTATATACGGGGAACGAAAACCCCCCCTGGTGAGCGACACGGTGAGCGACACGGTGAGCGACACAGTGAACACTGCCTGATGTTCTGTATTGTGCATGGTTGCGCACTCTCATTTGGAGTTTGGGTTGGCTGGCATAGCATATTTGCGACAAAGATACCTTGACTTTTATTTCTTTCCTTTTCCTTTTCCTTTTCCTCAAAGCTCTGCGTCTTTTGACATTAGACACTCGTTTGCTTATATAGGATGTTCTGGATCTGTGGAACTGGGTTCCGGATCTGAGAGAGGATGGTGTGCAACCTGCAGCCACCTACGGAGTAGAGAGAATGAAGCAATGACATGATATACATTTTGTCGCTTGATATGCGCTGGTAGAAGTGAAACTCATTGTACACGTAAAACGCTTGGCTTTCTAGAAGGCATTTAGAGTTGTGGCGTACCTGTCAGGACCGTGCATTCGCAGGATCCACCCGATCTGTCAGCCTTTCTTTCCATCCAGCTTCAGCCCACCTACTCACTCATCTTCTCTTCTTGCTCTGTCTGACCATTCATCAACGACCAAGGCCTGTTGCATCATGGCGGCACCTGAGCCCGACCCGGGCGGCGCGGCAGCTGAAATGCCCAAACCCAAACTCAAAATCAACGTTAGTCGCTCAACGTCCCTTGTCAACGACGCCGCCGCCGCCGCTGCCACCTCTGCCCATACTGTCCTAGTAGCATCCGCAACGCCCATCGAAGTTACGCGCAAGGTTAAGTTGAAAGTGACATCCTCACAACCACCTACTCCAGCCACCGAAAAGGCACCCGCTCCCGCCAAAACAAAAGCCGGCCGTCAGACAAAACCGAGCCAGAAGCTCGTGGAAAGCAGAAAACGACCGATCGACGATGACGAGGACCTGCCTCTGTCCCACACAGTCGGGTCCAGAGCTAACCAAGTAGCAGCGGCAGCAGCGGTGCCCAAGATCAAGATCCGGCCGGGGCTCAAACCGGCTAGCACGCAGGTAGTGCTCAAGCCGCGAGGGCGCCCGCCGCTTCACCCGCCTGGAGATGGGTACGACTCCGAGGCGAGCGATCGAGAGATAGACCCGGCTATTGAGGAGCAGTTCATCCTGCGAATGCTCCCTGGCGAGCACTGCGACTACGTGCGTACGTGTATGGAGACGGGCAAGATCGGCATCCCGCGCGGCCAGGGCGGCGCAGACATCACCATGAAGTTCTTTGATGAGGAGTCGCGAAGGGCCGTCGTGACAGTCAAGGGCCAGCCCTTTGCGGGCGTCATGGTTGACCTGCCCACCATTACGGAGTCGATGAAGACGTGGGATCGCAAGTCATTTATGAAATCCGCGGATATCTGCCAGATGCTGCTGGTATTTCAGCACGCCAAGAACGAGGACGAGGCGAAGCGAGCGCCGCTCCCTCCCATGATAGACAACCACTTCCGATGGCCGCATGGCGTGACGCCCCCGATGCACGACTGCGTGAACCGTCGCTTTGCTAAGACCATCAGCCGCAAGGAAATCGAAGACAAGGAAGCCGAAGTCGAACGCCTGCTTATTGAAGACGCTAAAGCCGCCTCCACCAAGTGGGAATGGGTGGATGACCGGCCAGAGGGCGAAATGGACGTTGATGCCGACGAAGATGCTGAGGGTGAAATAGAGGAGACAATGGAATACTTTGACGGCACTACGACCCAAGGCGACGGCGAAGACATGTTTGGTGACGATGATCTGGAGGCTGATCTGGAGGCTGCCTTTGCGGATGAGCTCATGGCCGAAACCCCAGCTACAGGGATGGAGATCACGACTCCTATGACAACCACGCAAGTCGGGACTCCCGCGCCAGTTATCCAGGAGAGCATCGAGAATGACGAGTCCGAAGAAGAGGAGGACGACGATGATGACGATGACGATGATGATGACGACGACGACCTGGATGAAGATGAGCGCGCTCAGCGCGACGAGGAGCAAGGTGTGAAGGACATCATCCACGACATGGAGAAGCAGCTGGCAAGGAGGATCGCGGATTTGGAGAAGACACAGAACAAGATTTTGAGGGTACGCCTCGAAAATCAAATCAAGCAGTTGAAGTCAGAGATTGAGCTGAAGAAGGGCTCGATTGGTATAGAGGTTGATGATTGAGCGGTCGGAAGGGACGAAACCCCATCAATTGACCAATTTTTTTTTGGTAATAGCGCCCTGTTTACTTTTACATGTATATATTTTTTTTGGACTTGACACTTGGCTGTAACGAGTGCATCGTGTGGCGTGGGTTGGTAAAAACAAAAAACAAGGACATGGGGTCTTCATCAGACAAAACAAATCAGGCGTTAGAGGCATGATATCCATGAGCAGGAATCGTTTACTATCCATCTTTTAATACTTCTTTTCCTTCATGCTTTTCTCAACTTACTCCGTACAAAATGATCGTCTTACTTGCCCCCTCCCTGACTGCTCCGGTCTCACTTAATACATATATTATACAACATGATTATCTCACTTCGCCCCTAATTACTTTGTTGTCGCTCTTCCCTACATGCATAACTACATACATACATATATACATACAACAACACCATCATCGCATGTCCCCCTCTCCTGAACTCTGGCTCAACGATCGCACCGCACACTCTACCCTCCTCACCAGAACATCCTCCACCGTCGCCGTGACGTCCGCCCACAGCACATCCTCACAAAACGCCTCTAGCGTCTGCGGTACTGCCCTCGGACTGCGATCCTTCTTCCCCTTGTCCCTAATCCTCCTTTGTATCGCCTTTTGCAGAAATACCGCCATGCCAGGATCCCTTCTAGACTGCTTCTTCAAGTATCTCGCTGTGAATACCGCATCCGATAGTCCCGTGGTCTTGTGATCGAGATGCCACCTCTTGGTGGATTTGATCGTCTCCCTTATGCGATTGTGTATATCGGCCCGCGAGATATTTACTGTAACGACGCCAAAAAAAAGTTTAAAAAAATTAGCGTATACACACACATACGATTGATTGTTAATCGGGACCGTCTTCGGGTGAAGAAAGCAATGACCAACCATTACCAACAGCTCGAGCAACCTCCTCTGCGGCCCCTTCACAAGCCTCCCTCTGCGTCTTCACAGCCGCAAGCACAGCATTCGCCTCCGTCAAAGTTGGCAGTCTGTCCATCTTGCGAGATAGCTCTGCCAATAGGCCCTTCAGCTTGTCCATCTCGCTCTTCACGTCTGCTACTTCTCGCCTGCACTCCTTCAACTCAAGCCTGTCTTCTGCCCGTAACTGACTGCCAGCGTCGGTAGCTGCCCGCACAGCGAGAATTTCAAGCCACAGCTTTTCCATACGACTTTCGTTTTGTTGGCGGAATGCATCATTCGTGTGTGTTGTCTTGGACAGCTGCCTAAGGTCACGTTGGACGTTGTTTGCTTGCTCTATTACCTTATGGAGTTTGAGTTCGCTCGTCATGCGGGCGATATTCTCGGCTCTCTCGAGTAATTTGGCGCCGGACGGTGGTTTCGATAAAGGCGCAGAGCATGAGGAACCGACGAGGGTGCTTTCTTGGGAGGAAGTGATTGGGCTGAGCGGCGGTGGAGGGGATGAAGCCATCTGGACTGGGAGCCGAGGTTGGCTGCTCATCATCACTACAGGGGCCGCGCAGTAAGTAGCCTGTCACCGAAATGTGGTTTTCTGAGGGAAAAGATGGGTTTAATCGTAGTTGCAAAATGTAGAATGCACATTATCTTGTCTCATGCGGCGCTGTGGTGGTGTGTCTCGCTTAGAAGAAATGGCAGGCGCGGTCCGCAACCCTTGCCCTGACCATCTCTCTTATTGTATCGTCGATACCTGGTGGTACTTGACATTTTGCATAGAAAACCCAAACTCCGCATTAATCAACGCTTAGTTAATGGTTGGCTATGTCGACGAGTAATCTATCCTTACTTCGACCCTACAAGAAGAATCTGACTCCGCTGTTCAACTATCTTCATGTCTCATCTCATGAACGTTGTCCTTCACTCGTCGCTGCCCATTACCTCAAATCCTGGAGTTGCAACTATTGCTGCAGGGCTCGGTTTTCATTTGCACATATTTGTGCCAGATTGTGATTCTTGTTTGCGATGCAATACAAATAGACGCCATTTCTCGGCCACTGGTACCACCGACGAGTAAATAGTCCTGCTCAGCTAGCTGGGTCTGCAAGCTTGTTCAATCTGTGGGGGGATTTCCCAATCGTCAACAAATTCATAAAGGATTTTTAAATATTGGTCGAGGAGGTCGTGGATTTCAGTTAGTAGACTGCGATTGGCTACCATCGCTCGTTTGATTGCTCCTTCAATATCTCCAGTAAGTTCCAAACGATATGCTGAGATTCTTTGGTCCATTGCCTCGTCAATTACCTCATCTATTGTTTGGTTTGTGCCGTGCTCCTGGCCGAACGTGGCTGCTTCTACACGGATATGCCCAAGTTGACTGATGAGAGTTTGCGTATCACGTATCAGATCGCGATAGATATCCATTGCTCTGTTCATTGCTCCATCAATTACTCGAACAACTCCTTGATCATTGGTTCGTTTATCATCTCGCCTCTCAGTCCTGGTAACTACTTGATCGCGAATTTGTCTATATTCCTCGTGGACGGTTTGTCTGCGAGCTGACAGATTGCCGTTAACTACAATTGCAAAGCGAAGTACTACGCTAATTTTTCTTGCAAGTCCACTTATTTTGGCGTACCGACTGCTTTTCGTCTCGTCTTGATGCTGGGCTTCCTGGGCCTCCTGGGTCTCATGGGCTATTCGCTGAGCAAATGGAATGAAGTCCCAATGTGCCTGGAGGTTTTTGGCTCGCCTGTTGTCATGCGAATCAGAAACGGCTTGTTCACGTTGCTCTATGGCCTGGACAAGGGCTTCCTCAACTTCGTGTGTAAGCCGCTGAACTATCTGAAGGGCGCTCCCTTGTGCCTGGGGGACTTGAGCTCGCCTACGGCCATGCAGATTGAAATTGGCTTGTTCACGAGTTTGCTGATTACCTTGCCCCTGGGCCTGAGTCACCAATCGCGGATTTCTCGCCTTCCCAATTTCCAAGTGCTCCCGCAGAGCGATTCGTTCATGATTTTGTAGAGTCAAAACAAGATGCGACATGAGGCTGGCTCGCTCAAGACCTTGCGGAGAACGACGAAGGCATTCTATAATGCCGGTCCTCTCCCGATCTTGCCCGCTGCTTTGCCAATCTGCTTGATTATTGGGCTGCTGACTGCCTTGGAGTTCGGCTCTCTCCTGCCTGATCTTGAAAAAAGTCCTCATAAACTGATTGGATTTCTCAGTCGGCGACCGTGGTCGCTGACTTTGCTGATTAGACGGCTCCGGGGATAGCCGTTGGGTCTGATCCGAGGTTTGCTGATCGCCTTGCTCCTAAGTTTGATCAATGACTTGTTGTTGACCTTGTTGGTTGGACGGCTCCTTGGCTTGCGCGACGGCTGGCCCCGTCTCCCGCACCTTAGGCACCAAAGGTCTATTCACCCTGTCCTTTACAACCCAACCCAAAAACATATCAACATCCTCTGCAATCTTTTTGGGCACAGCCTTCTGCTGAAGTTTGGGGGGTAATACGCCCTTTGCATCAGATGCAGTGGCCATCACCCATTCAACTCCATCTGCCGTCAGACGTAACCTCTCCACGCTCGTGTAGGCTCCCAGAACAGCATTGTACCGACCAGGCGCCTCTCCATCTCTCATCGCAATCTGAATAATCATAAATTCAGCTCCGCTTGCGTGGTTTTCATCCGAGGCTGTGATCTGCAAAACAGGGAAAACACGCTTCTTCAGCGGGAATGGAAGCTTGTGGACCGATTCTTCCCACGCCATGGTCACGTTGGTCCATGTATGATCTCCTTGGATAATTTTGAGGTCTTTCACGTTTTTCCAACTCTTCAGTCGCTGAGTGCTCTGGATCGCAGGCGTAAAGCTCAACTCCGCCTGGGCGTGGTCGTCTTTGAAATATCGTTCCCATTCATCCCAGGAGGCAGTTTTTAGCATCTGTCCATCCCGATGAACGCTGCGCCGTAGATTCCAGACCTCTGAACGGACAGCCTTGATGTCAATGCTTTTGACGTCGTCCTTGCTGTTAAGAACAGTTCTGAGATCCTCCTCTGGCACGATTCGCTTGTATAAGTTGACCGGAGCCGCTGAGTTGGGAAACTCCATGACCCCTTCGTGATGCCATGCTGATGTGTTGGATGATGAATCTGCCGGGACGTCTTCGATAAATGGAAGTGCCTCATGTAGGACAGTGGTGATGAATGGTTCCAGTTCTTTTGCTGGGGTGGGAGCCGGAGGGAGGTCGTCGGGATGCAGGCCCCATAGACGAACAAAACGGCCGGGACCACCTGTCGGAGCGTTGCCGTGCTTATCGAACAACTGCACGTTGGTAATCATGAGGGGCGGTAATAAATCAAAATGATGAAGTTGGTGAAAGCCTGGAGAAGGTTATCAATATGAATATGGGGACGGCAGGAGAAGGTTTGAGGTAAGTGAATGGTAACAACAAGGACCAAGCAACGAAACGAAACAAGACGGCGCGATAAAGAGAGCTCAGTCTATGGTGGGAAATGACATGGCAACTTTGCTAAAACGGATCGCACTGGACATGGGAATTCGCACAACTGATTGAAGTTAAAAAGAGAAAGAGTCCTGATGTTGCAGGGAGGAGAGGTGCGAGGCGCGAGGATTAGAAAGAAGGTTGCAAGCCTAGCCCCCCCCCCCCTTCCTGCCCCCAGCCCCTTCATGCCCCCAAAGCCCCCGGCAGAAGCGTCCCCCAAAATGCCCATCTCAACCCCCGCACCGACGCCAGCAACTGATCGTTCCTGGAGTCATCCTTCTAAATTACCAACTTCTGCGCGATGCGCTGCATGTCAGGAATTAGCAATCTCAGTAAATTTTTATTCACCAAAATTACGGAATACTTAGCTAGACTTTTCCTCAAATGGACCAAACGCTAATTAACTTCTTCGGCAAAAGCATCAGTGCTTGGCGGTGTGCACTACTACTGCGCAGGCTGTGCGGGGATGATTTGAAGCTCACGTTTGACTTGTTTGGTATTTTCCTCATGTTCTCGCTTGTATTAAATATTATGGGTTCATGCTACAGTACCTCGAGGGTCTTCATTTTTATCCACGCAGATATGCCTGTCTCGCCCGAACGTCAAAACTCCAGCGGGTAAGTAGCCCCTATATACAAAGTACCCACGTATGAAATACTACCCGTCTTGTTGCCTCATGCTTTGTCCACCGTATATATATACATATATATATCCAGCTCTAAAAATATCTAATCACGTCGTTCCCAGCGAATTTTAGCGGGCTCCAGAGGTCGTGAGAACAGGGAGGCGTAGTCGGTGCCAATGAGACTATTGCCGCCATCGACGTTGCTCAGCTTGACGAGACGAATAACCTCGGCGACGATGGTCTGCAGCTGCACGTTCGCAAATTGCTCGCCAATGCATCGGTGACGGCCAGCACCGAATGGAAGGTAAGGCGAAGCGGCGCCCTTGCTGACGAGACCGTATCCGTAGTCAATCTTCTCCTCGTCTTCCTCGACGGCGCTGCGTACGATAGAGGGTGCGTTGGGGGAGTCGGCTTCCCAGCGATGAGGGTCCCAGACGTCAGGGTTGGGGAAGTAAGCGGGATCAGAAGCGCTCACGCCAGGAGCGGCGAGAAGAGTGTGAGTGGTAGGAATAACTAGCTTGGTACCGGGGACTGGCATGGGCTGTTTAACAGCGCGCATGATGGAGTGGATAGGAGCGTGTAGGCGAAGGGTTTCTTTGACAATAGCCTGGTTAAGGGGCAGCTTGGCGAGATCTTCGTAGGCGAGGGGAGGTAGATCGGCACCGAGAGCATTGACTTGTTCCTGGTAGAGTTCCTCAACAAGGTGTGGGTTCTGAGCAAGACGGAGCATGATCCAAGAGCTGGTAGAAGAAGAGGAGTGCTGGCCGGCCATGAGCAGAGCAATCATCATGTGGGCGATCTCGTGGTCGGGCACGGGAGTTCCGTTCTTGTAGGTCGAGTTCATCAGATGCTTCATCATGTCGAGTTCCTTGTCACCATCTTCCGTGGCGCGGCGTTCCTTGATGGTGTCCATGTAGATCTTGGCAACAGTGCGTTGAGCATAGTCACGCTTGCGGTTCCATGGCAGAGGGGCCCAGTGAAGCATGAAGTTGATGGGAGTAAAGCCCATATCCAAATCGTGGTAAAGAGCAGCCAGCGACGTGTCGAACTTGGCGCGTATAGCGCTGCCTTGAAGGGCGTGGGATGCGGTGAAAATGGTAATTTCTGCCATCTTCTTTGGGATATCAACAATGCCAGATTTGCCCTTGAACTCGGCGTCTCTCTTGAAGTAAGACTGAACCTCGCCAGAGATGATGGGGACGTACGATCGGAAGGCTTCGGTCGTGAGAGCAATCTTCATAAACTGTTTACAGAAAATACAAGTTAGCGATCTGGTTATTGGTCTTGTTGTTGTTGTTGTTGTTGTTAATGTCATGCTGCATAATCGAGGGGTCTTTTGTCAAATCTTTACCTTCTTCTGCTCCATCAGCTTGGCATTGGGGCAGTCATAGACGACATCGCGACCAAAAACAGGGGTAGTCAAGACGGTGTAGATTTCTTCGGCATTGACATCCTTCAGCTTGCCATTCAGAATGAATTCGTTGCCTGCGGGGCCGACAGCGACGGTGGTCTTCTTGCCGAGGAGGATGAAGGTGAAAACATCACCAAACTATGAGTGCACGAGGTCAGGAGCTGAATTCTACAGCCATAACAAAGGAAAAAATGGCAAGACGGGACGGAGCGTCCAGATAATACCTTTTCGCGGTTCTCCCTGAAAAAGGTGGGAGGGTCCATTCCGTATGTGACGGTGCTGCCGATAAAGGGGAACCAGTGGAAGACCAGAGGAGGCTCGTTGGGATTCTTGAAGAGAATCTGGCTTGCGACATTGAGAGCAACCGTGAGGGCGACGAAGCCAGCTATGGAGATGAGGATTTGAGATCCCAAACCCAGAGTCTGGAACTGTTGCGCGAGTGGGTGGCTCGCGACTTGTTGGAGGACACCCATGGTGAGGAAGCGATGCAAAAAAGGTCGGCGACTTACTGTGCGGCTGTTACAAGAGCTCGTTCTAGAGACGGGATGAAGAAGGAAAGGATGGTGCAGATAGACAGAGAGAGGTGGTTTCATCCGTTTTATCCTCTCCTCGGTCTTGTTGATCCGATCAGAGGGCAGAAGTGAATAAAGGAACAAATTAACTTTAAGTCTTTTGCTTTCGCTCTTCCGGGAACGCACAGTGCCTGTTGGGTGCGTTGGTGGGGCTATGCACGGGTAAAATCCAAGGACCGCCCAATCAGCGCCACCAATTATGAAGGATCGCGCAGGCTCTTCGTATTCGGATTCGTGAGAAAGTGGAGCAGCACATGAAATCGCTTAGTTAGTAACTAACTAACTATGGAGTACGGAGCGTCGTTATAGCCTTTTGCATTACGGAGTATTGGATGGCCACTTACTCCGTAGTTATAGTATACTCACGAAGGTGTAATCGAATGTTGCTGCGGCCTTGATTGAACCATATCATACCCGCATTTGACGAAACATGCAAGATTCTTGACTCTGTCTTGCCCCGACACTGTGGGCGTGGGTACACAGCCTCGAACGGCTCGAGCGAGGAAACAGAAAAGTGAGCACAGAAGCTAGCCACGATGCGGGAAATGTTCTAACCAGTTAGTTGGTAGGCTGATAAGTCGATTTTCACTGCTATCTACAGAGTTCCTACGCCATCGCATCACTTGAGTAATGCCTCCAGGGCGGGCCTAGGTCGAATGCTCTCTCGTAGCAAGACTCGCCGACACCATTTCAACAAATCTTCCCTCGTCACGCTATTCAACATTTAAAAAACCACGGCGTCAAGTCCACGCATCCCTGATGCAAGTACGTACCAAACCCACACTAGCTTTTCGACAACGCGGAAACATCTTGTCCCCTCACACACCCGCCGCCCCTTTAAGTAAGTCTAACCCCCCCTTAAGATCCGTTGTATACGCCGTCATGGGCAAGATGTCCCTCAGAACAGCCGTGTGCACATCAGGCTTGGGGTCCCAACAAGCATCCTCCACCACGGTAGTCACAAACCCCAAATCGGCAGCGTCTCTGGCCGTGCTCAGCACTGCACCGCTTGAACTAACACCGCAGACGACCAGGCTCTGCACCCCAAGTTTCTCCCGCAGCGTAGACACAAACCCGCCCGTCTTCATGGCCGAGACACAGCCCACTACTTTTGTCACGGTGAACTCATTCGCAGCAGTCGGTCCGGCAGGCAAGGGCGCCAAGTCGGCATGCTCGTCGAATTTCTCTGGGGCCGACGCAATCACGAGCTTGATTGACTGCTCCCAGCGCTGCTTGAGCTTGCTCGTCTCTACCGGCTCGGCGCTTTTGTCGATGAGACAATGAGCAATGGTGATGGAGTTGTCGCGGGCCGCTTTCAGCAGGGCGCTGGCTGCCGAGAGGACCTTGACTTTCTGTTCAGGCGGGCTGATCATGTCGACGATGTGGTTGTGGTAGTCGAGCAGGAGCAGAGCCGTCTTGGACGGCGGATGTGCCGCAGCTGTGTTTACGTTGGGCGACGACATGCTGACAGATGACAGAGTCGATATTTTAAGAAGTAGGGCCGATGTTTGTAATACAACAAACTTGAGTAAGATGGGCAAATGCTGATGAGCTTGGAGTAAACATTATTGTTTGCCGTGTCTACTCGTTGAGCATTTATATCACTTATTTCTCGTCTCCACTGTTATTCTGACATACACCGTCTGGGGTAGTAACATGGATGCTCATCGCCCTAAACACAACAACTTGATCGTTCCGGATATAAGATAAAGTGAATACACCAAAATCGGTACACATAGACGGGCTTAAGGCATGTAAAAACGAAAATCATGAATCTCTTGTCATCCCCACGTCATAAGAAGTGACTGAGTATGCACGGCTAGTGTCCGTCGCTGGGTGATGTTCGCGTTGTCGGCGCCGACGTCGGCAACTGCAGACGGGGCGTGATCGACCGTCCAACTGAACGACAGACAAGAGCATGCCACCTCCCTTCCCCCCACCCTCCCCAAAAGAAAAAAAAACCTACTATATCCACTGGAATTGGCGAAATGTTTCCTGCGGCCATTTCAGGAGAAGAACATAGCATCACAATTACCGTCTTAGGCAGCTCCGCACACGTGTGAGTGTGCCCGTCTAAGTGCTCGCTCGGGTGGGGCCTCCCGGGACTGTCGCCGAGACCAGCCGCCCCCGTTCGGCTCCGTGACACGATGGATGGCCTTGATCCAAGGAACTAGCGAAACGGGCACTCTACGCCGGGCCGCGCATCCTTAACCACCGTAGTATTCTATATCGGTAGGTGATCTAACAATAAGAGAAAAAGGAAGCTAGTTGTTGGCATAGGGGAGAGAATGGAGGAACTCTACTGTTCATAATAATGGTGGCGTAGTTCAGGACGAACCTCCCTTTAATTTTCAGCGCTGTCGTCCCATCGCCGCATCACATCACAGCCTCAACATTGTCCGTGTAATCAACTAGTTGTCATCCCCTTGAATTGGACTGCACAATACATCCAATGAACCCGTCTGTAGTGTTTTCATGTCTGATTCGCCCTCCACGCTTCCAACAAACCGGACCGGACGACTGTCCTCCAGTGCCGATGCGGCACCGACCCTCGGCGCGGCAGACAGTGGGTCTGCCGTCCTTGGCTTCGTTAGTGATCTCAGACCAGGGCAGACGCTTCAAGGTATACGGAGTACCCATCTACCGTTTACTCTCGTGACAGATTATCAAATTCGCGGGCAGTGTGAAGACGGACGACTCTCGGACTTATGATCTAGAAAACCCGGGTCCGTAGCCTCGTGTTCTGCTTTAGGGGTAATGTCCCTACATACAACTCTCATGTTCAAATGTACATAAACGGGCTCCTCCTTCGTCTTTGCCTCGAGCACCCTCTCACAGCAGCTTTGCTCTAATCAACTCATCAACCACCATGTCGAAGATATCAGATGAAGAGACCTCCGGGATACATAGTGCCGCGCAAAACCACAAGACCGACGACGGTGACGACGTCGTAGACTCTACACACGACAGAGATCGGCTACATGCGGGCAGCAACACAGACCGTAATGCATCTACACAACCACATCAAGTGCTTGAGCCTCAGCAGACCGCCGACCAGCGCCCCCTTCACTCCGTATTCTCCTCCAGAGTCAAGGTCTTCATCATCTGCATGACCGTCTTCAGCACCATATTCTCCCCCTTTTCCTCTTTCATCTATCTCCCGGCTCTTACCCCCATCGCCGATTCCTACCACCGCTCCCTCAGCGACATCAACTTCACTGTCACCGTCTTTCAAATCATGCAGGCCGTTGCGCCCCTCTTCTTCGGCGACCTCAGCGACCAGATCGGCCGGCGGCCCGTCTATGTCCTCACATTCGCAATCTATCTCGCCGCCAACATCGGACTGGCCCTGCAAAACAACTACGCAGCGCTGATGGTTCTTCGGGCCATGCAGAGCACAGGGAGTAGCGCTACAGTGGCGATTGGGAGCGCTGTGATTGCAGATTTGACCACGGCAGCGGAGAGGGGGGGCTACATAACGGCAGTCCAGTCCAGTGTCATGTTCGCGCCGGCTTTGGCACCAGTATTAGGCGGTATCTTGACGCAGTACCTAGGGTGGAGGTCGACCTTTTGGTTCTTGGCTATTTCGGCGGGTGTATTTGTGGTCATCTATGTGCCCTTGGTGCCAGAGGTACGTATCAACGAAAAAAAAAAAGGCTCCCTCGCATTGTTCTCCCTTGTAGAGATTCATCAATGTGAAAATCCACTGGTATAACAGACTGCTAACAGTTCTGACTGAACAGACTGCCCGAAATATTGTTGGCAATGGTTCCATCCCTCCGCCGAAACTGAATGTCTCAATCACATCGCAGGTTCAATGGCGCCGCAAAAGGCAAGATCTCGAAGCATCTCCCAGTACTGCCGCACAGATTCCGCAACCTAAAAAGCTTCCCTTCAAGATCCCCATTCCCAACATCTTCGCGGCCATACGCATCGTATTTGAAAAAGACGTTGGCCTTCTCATGCTTTTCATGTCTCTCTTCGTCATGGCCAACTACACCATGCTTGTTCCCCTGCAGGATGTCATCCGCCGACGATATGACTTCAATGATCTACAGGTCGGACTATGCTATATCCCATTTGCGATGGGATCAGTCCTTGGCGCCATCATTGTCGGCAGACTGCTCAATTGGCACTATGCACGTGTCGCGAAGAGCATTGGCGTATCGGCAGACCGGAAGAGAGGCGAAGAGCTACGAAACTTTCCCATCGAAAGGGCTAGACTCGACATCATGTGGCCGTGGACTATCCTTGCGTTTGTTACCATTGCTGTGTGGGGATGGGTCGTGGACTCTGGCGTGAGTCTCGCGGCGCCGCTCATTATTCTGTTCCTTGCGGGTATGGGACTGAGCGGCCCGATATCTATTCTTACCACGTTGTTGGTAGACCTGTACCCTATGAATGCAGGGCGAGTCTCGTCGTCGTTTAATCTGACGAGAGCCAGTATAAGTGCCGTCGGAACAGCTGTCGTTCAGTACATTATTGATGCTTGGGGCTATGGATTTACCTATCTGTTTATGGCATTTGTTGTCTTGGCCGCAAGTCCTTCGGTGCTTATTGTTAGAAAATGGGGTCCCAAGTGGCGGGAAGAGAGATACCAGCGATTTGAACGAGCGGCCAAAGCAACGGCATAGCGATCATTGTATTAGCTTATTGTTGATGGGAGTCAGTGTGTGATGGTTCGCGGCCCAGATAGACGCATCGAGATCCTAACTGAAGTAGATGCTTTCGAAATGCAAATGTTGCCCTGACTAGATTTTCTTCTGCTCCTTTGAACGATGCGAAGAGCTGCTTATTTCCCGCAGCATTGTTGTACCTGACCGGATCCTGCTGCTCTCCATTCATGGGTATCTATTCTTTATTTTCCCCTAAGTATGTCTGATCGCTTGAAATGCACTGGAGAGCGAGCACGCATTGTCTCACGGTGAAGGCGTTGGCTCCGTGGAGTGGCAATGGGATGAGAGGGGGAGAATGCCCTGCTAAGTTGATGTTACGCAAAGCGCATAACGTGCTAGGTCTGATCCTCTGTCGTCTTCATGGTGCCTGGCATACGAAGCGATGCGAAAATCTGATGTCTGTCAAAGGCAAGACGACGAAGCCTTATCGCTGTGCTTGGCTCAAAGAAGCCTTCTTGGCTGCAGGAGCCATGCATCCAATGCTCATGCAGCAGCGGCCCAATTCTCGATAGATCGGCGTCGAAACCGCCCCTTCTGTCAAGCGCATACTGCAATCTGTCCGGATTTGGCTGACGAGTGCCTAGAAGTATAAGCTGAAGAAACAGAGGAATGACACGCAATAATGTGCAGCAGCTGAACACGTTATGTACCATACATATCACACGAGCAGGGCAACCGTTGGCGCAGCAGATGCCACGAGGACACCTGGGGAGTCAGTGGCTGACACAGCATGTGATGAGCGGCAGAGGTACCAAGTACAGCTACTTGAACAGCGCCTGCTGGACAAGACCGGTTGACCCGTCCGAAGTGGCAGTTACAGGTACCGTTTTCAATCGTAATATATCAAATCATACCACATCGTACCACCTTGCAACTGGATGGGTAACTATTAAGCTCATCTATCCGAACCAGAGTAGAGTATTCTGCAGGTATGCTGCACTCACGTACGGAGTACTCATGTGGGCACACGCATGGCGTCAGGTTCAAGTCTGTCTGCGGCCAAACCCCTCCCGGAGAGTCATGCGCTCGCCCGGCAGTCGTGTGGCGGGGAGGTCACTGTACTTGCGCGGGTATGGCGAGAGTGCTCACCGCTGCAAGAGTAGGTGGCTGTCAGCGCTCATTCAAAAGAGCCTGCACAGCCTGGCACCTCAGCGGTGTGAGCTGGGTGAGTGAGAACGGCATTTACACACTGTGTGGATATAGACCTTTTCTGCGAACATACGGTGCGAGGTGTGATCCCAATCGGGGCTATACACTGTACTCCGCACGCAGTCACCCTTCAAAGTACCAATACTTGCTCAACAGCCCCATCAGCACGCAGCCCAGAGTGGTTCTGCTGCCCAAGAGCCACAGTAATAATAGGCAATGCAGGCAGCCTTTTAGACGTGCAGGCGCGAACGGCATCCTCTCTGGGGGCTGCTGCACCACCAGCACGTATAATTCTCCTCCACAACTACTCCATACTCCATACTCCGTGCGGCGTGCTCGACTGTCCAGTGGGCCCAACCCTGTGTTAAGCTACTCTTAATACTCGACAGTCTCTTTGTCCTTTCCATCCCCGACCTCGCTCCTGCCATCATCTCCACGCCGCTATTACTTTTTCCCCCTTGTTCGGCTTTGTTTTATCTCCTTGGATGCAAGATACCCATGGTTTGATACCTCTTGTCCCTTTCTCCGACACGAGCAAGACACAGTCCACGGGATCATCGTTAGTGACATCTCGCGATAAGGCGGGGCTCGCCGAACGTTGGGGCGCCGTCATCTTTATCGCAACCATCGTCTTACCCGTTGTTGAGGCCGGCTTGTTCCTGTTGCCTACCATCTCCCAAGACCTCTGGTACCACGGTCGATATTTTAAAACAATAGAGAGCTTTTTTCTTGCGTCTCGCCCTCATCATGGAACGGAATACAAGCCAAGCGGGACACTCACCTGGAAGCGGCTCCCAAGCCGGTCCTTCCAGATCTATCCCTGGCCTGTCGCAACCTCGACGATTTGAAGGTACACGACCCCAGTCATTATCAGCCTTGATATCCAGCCAACTAACCGTCGCAGAATCTTGGGTCGAAGTTGCTTCTCAACCTTCTTCGTCGTCACTGTCCAGCATCGGTGACGAGATAGTCACTACGGGGCTCACCGTCGGAGGTCCGTATCATCGCCGCCATCGCCGCCGTCGCTTACAAGCCTCGGCTCTATCCTTGCCTCACCAACAGACAGCCATACACGCTGCGGGCACAAGCAGCCAGGAGGAATACGACGAGAGTGAAAGTGAAGAAGATCGACTCCTGAGCTCCACTGAGAATTTCCAATCTTCTTCGCCCGACGTTGTTGGCCAAGCATCCGGCGCCGAATCTGACTCGGACGGCGATAATGCTACCGCGCTGGGGCGTGCATCGGATAGAACCATCTTTAGGCCACCGCCAAATGCCTTTTCGCATCCACCTGCGAATGGCCCTCGAAGAAGCCACTCGGCGACCTCAAGCATGCCTCCTCACCCTCACAGTGGATTCACTAGACCATCATTCTCCCAAAGGTCACAAACTAGGGTTCATCGTGGAGCGCCATCGTTCATGTCCCCCTCAATCCGCGAGGACAATGATGCGGCTTTGCGAGCATCTTTGACGACTCTTCTGTCATGTGCAGCTGCGGCAAGAGGGCTGCCAAAATCCAAGGAGGAAGCAGAAGCATGGCGCGCTAGCCGCAATGGTGTAGGGCCCAGCAATCAGCCGATGGAACTTCATTTTGTGCCCGAGTCTGAATTGATGAAAGATGACACCCAGGCGCAAGCAAAGGCAAGTGCCACACCCAGGCAGCGGACACGGAACTCGCACTCGAGATCACCAACTAGGGCAGAAGCTGCGACTGATAAATCAAAGAGATCGGTGTCTGCTGGCCGTAGCCCTAGAGCAAATAAGAAGAAGAAGGTTGCTGCCACTGCAGATGATACCCTCATGTCACCCACTCTTTTGACTTGGGTGGTCAGCGCCGGGGTTGTAGTTCTTGTCTCTGTAGTCGGTTTTGGAGCTGGGTATGTTATTGGACGAGAAGTTGGACGCCAAGAAGCTCAAGACGCCTTTTCAGCAAGTATGAGCGCCGCCAACGAGACATCACAGACCGGACGTGAGGTTATTCGTAGTTCCAGCGGACTTCGAAGACTGAGATGGGGAGCTGGTGCTGTCAGCCGGAGCATTGCAGCACAGGCCTGATTTGTATCTGTCAACCAGAATTTGGCTTATTGACCAAAGTCGTTTTATTTCCCTGGACAGCATAACGATGACGATCTCCGGATTTATGATTTGCAAATGAATACATGGACACTGGAGAGAGACCTTCCAAATGATATCAAGATGGGTTTTGGGGGAGTGGTGGGTTTGTTTTTTTTTTTTTTTTTTGTTGCAGCGAAGATCCCTTCGTTGCAACAGCAGTTTGGAGTTGAGGATCTACCATACATGAATAATAGGAGCCGTCTCTCTGACACGAGATAGTCGTGATTGCAATTGGACAATGCGAAACCGTCGCTCAGCATTGTATTTTGCGAACTTTAGATTGTGACAAATGGTATTTTGGTGTCGAGAGCCCATTGTACGTATCAAGCAGCTACGGTGACATAGACACATGCGACAAATGGTGATGAACATGGGGACGAAATTGTATTCCTTTTCCTTGCCTAAACGCCAGAGATCTATGGAAAGATGCAAGCAGCTCAATAGTAGATACTCACCTAATACATTACAACAGAACGGTAACAAAAGAGAAAAAATTAAGGTATCATTTACGAGCTTCAGGGTGGTATTGGCATGGATCTGTGCGACGTCATGTCACTCATAAGTTTCAAGTATTTGCAATTGCAGGAGCCCCCAGGTCTCTCAAGAAGTCTTTCGTGCAAACCTTCCGGCGAGGCTCCTCATAGCGAGAAGCTTCACTGTCAGGGTAGGCCGTCAAATCCCTCAGAATCCCATTGGTATGCATATCGATAAAACGACGCAATTCTCGAATAACCCACTTCAAAAAGCCATCGCAATGCCATCTAGCGCGCGGTCTTCCAGGAGAAAGACATGATTACCACGAACCCACGGATCAAGTGTAGAAAGCCCTCTCGGTCTATCGCCGTTTCATAGAATGAAAACGACTTCTCAAAGCCCACAGGTACGTATCAAGAACGTGAACCCAAAGTTTTTTTTTGAAAATGACAGCCCACAAAAGCCCACTGATGCAAAACAAAGCCCGCTGAAGCCCTCAGATATTACCATCTTTAATCAAAGGTCATCTTGGTGCCAGAGAAACTCGAAGGAGTTCGGTTGGCACCAGTTCCAAATCCACCACGGCCACCACCACGACCTCCGCCGCGGCCTCCACGACCACGATCACCTCCACGGCCTCGGCCACCACGGCCACGGTCACCTCCACGGCCACCACCGCGTCCACCAAAACCGCCGTCACGAGGAGGACGAGCGCCAGCATAGTCCAAACGTACGTTGCGAGACATTCTGCCGTTGCTAATAGGAGAGCCGTTCAACTTCTCGAAGGCAGATGTGGCGTCCTCGACGGAGTTGAAGCTAACGTAGCCAAAGCCCTTTAGGTTACCAGTGTCACTATTGTTGTTCCAGTTAGTTTCTGTGTACATGAGAAAGGTAAAGACTTTAGAAACTTACGGATCGGTAGGCAAGCGAACACTGGTGACCTCGGCGACCTCACCGAAGAACTGATAAACGGTGTCCTGATCAACGTCGAAAGGCAAGTTACCAACGAAGAGAGTGTCGCTTGGAGCGCTGACAGTGTCTCCGTGCTTCTGGGCGCGGTCATTAGCGCGGTCGCGAGGATTGGCTTCAGCGGGTTTAGCATTGGCGTAGTCCAAGTTAAGAGCTCGATTATCGAGCTCAAAGCCTTGCATGGCTTCGTAAGCCTTGGTGGCAGCCTCAGCGTTATCGAAGTCAACATATCCAAAGCCACGGCTGCGGCCACCCATCTTGTCAGTGACGACGCGAGCACTGGCCAAGCCCTCAAATTCTTTGAAGGCTTCGTACAAAGCCCCGTCGTCAATATTCCAGCTCAAGTTGCCAGCGAACAAGGTGGTGGCAGCTTCGGCATCGGTCTTTGCCTTCTTAGGAGTAGCATCAATTTCATCGTCAGCCTTGCGCTTCTTAGAGGCGGAGGCATCTTCGGTCTTGGTCTTGACTTCGTCAGACTCCTCAGAGTCATCCTCGCTGTCATCCGAATCCTCGGAGTCATCTGAGTCAGAATCCTGATGGCTAGGTTAGGAAACATATCATACTTGATGGAGATTAAAAACATTTACTAACCTTGGCGGCAGGCTTCTTCTCCTCAGAGTCAGAATCGGATGAGTCAGAAGAGTCAGAAGAGTCGGCAGCCTCGGCCTTGGCCTTGCCGTTCACCTTGGGCTTAGCAACCTCATCTTCGGACTCGCTATCGGAGTCCGAGTCAGAATCAGATGCAGCAGCCTTGGCCTTAGCCTTGCCGTTTACAACAGGCTTCTTGGTCTCCTCCTCGGACTCGCTGTCAGAGTCGGAATCGGACTCAGACTCGGACTCAGACTCGGCCTTCTTGGCGGCCTTAGCCTTACCGGTGACGGCAGTCTTCTTGGTGGCCTTTTCCTCAACTTCGGACTCGGAGTCAGAAGAGTCAGCAGAGCCGCTGTCGCTCTCAGACTCGGATTCCTCAGATGAAGATTCAGGCTCAACAACCTTCTTCTTCTTCTTGGGAACATCCTTCTCCTTGACTACCTTCTTGGCAGCGGCTTTGGCAATGTCCTTGGACTTGGACTTGGAAGACTGGGAAGGCTTGGTAACGCCGGCATTTTTGACAGCAGAGACGGCATCAGCCTTCTTGCTCTCCTTAGTCTTTGACTTAGCCATTGTAATTTGAGTGAATTTACTCAACAGAGTTAAGAAAGAGGAAGATAGAATGGAAATAAGAAAAAGATGGGATAAAATAAAATGCAAAATCTTCAAATCCCAAAGATGTGTGATGGGAAGAAAATAAAATGGAGGGTGGGCAGATCTCTTTCTACTTTTTTTTTCCTTTCCGCTGGGGCCTGCGGAGCGCGGTGTAGATTTTTTTTTTTCGCCTGTCAAAATGTGGGTCGGCCCCAGGCGGTGTGCTACGCCGGCGGTACGTACCTTGTGACTGGGCTAGACAATTAAGCAGCCTGAACATTGAGGCACCAAAATCCAGTCCGCTCCGAACTGTGTCTCTGCTGCTGCTAGTTACGGTGCGCATACGCCAAATCCAGCGATCTTCTTTTGCCGCTGTTCCACAAACAAGAGGAATACAATACGACGGAGACGACCGGCCGAAGAAGATCGAGACTCAATTCAACACGCCAGTATGCCGACCCCTGAATCTGAGCTCTTCAAGAGCCAAAAGCCCCAGGTCGCAGCCACCTTCAACGGTGTTGACTACGACGACACGAAAGCCTTCAAGGCGGCCGAGGATGCCATCATCAGAGAACAATGGGTCGGTGCCATGAAGACGCGAATTGTTGGAGAGGAATTGGGCAAGTGCTACATGCGCGAGGGCGTCAACCACCTAGAAAACTGCGGCGAATTGCGAGGTGAGAGACAGAGCGAGTTGGCACGAAAATTGGCGGGCTTGGAAACGATTCGCATATTGACGAGTGGCATGATGATTTAGAAAAGTACCTGCAAATGCTTGCTACGAACAAGATCAAAGGAACAAAGTTCATTCAGCAGAATTATCTGGAGCAGAAGGACCAAGAGCTCGATATGGCGGCCAAGGTGCACACTGCCGACAAGATTGGCAAGATGAACATGGGTCGGTTTTCGTCATGAGCAAGCTGTCAAGAGTTACAATGGGTGTTATTTTCCGGCCAATAGACTATAATGAGTCATTGGCAGATGGGGAGTGTCTGGTTTGAGCTACCAAAAACCTGTGGTGGGTAGCAGCAATAGACTCAAGTGAGGCTCGATGGATGGATGGTCTCTTGTGGTATTGATTAGAAGCCGCACTTGGGTCCTGTACGAGTGTGTATATATGTTACAGGAAGAAAGGGACACAATCTAAACCCTTAATGATCATGCGTCCCATTATTTCAAAATGCATTGCTCGTGAACTAATCGCACGACAGCTGCGGCGCATGAACGCACACCAACTAGCTAGCAAGGCTGCCCCAGGCCTCCCGCCCACACACCCACGCCATTGGCCCAATCCCCACGGCCACTAAATACGTACCATCCTAAATTTTGACTGACATTCAAGCTCGTCTCTGCTCCTGTCACTTCAACACGTCGCAACCTCCTCTCAGCCAAAAAACCACACCCAAAATGTTCTGCACAAGGTGCATCCGCACCAGCGCCATACGGCAGAAGCTCCCTCTAATTCGGCATTTTCATGCATCAACGATAATACGCTCCGCTGAGCCCAAGCTCTCATCGCCCGTCGGCGACACGGTGCCAGATTCACCAACTCCGCGATCAATTTGTCCCGAGGGCACAGTTTTATCTGGATTGAACTACACAAAGGGTGGTCAAGATCCCGTCGCAAAGAAAGATGAAGAATACCCCGAGTGGCTATGGTCATGTCTGGACGTTATGAAGAAAGCCGATGCTGCGGACGAGAATGCCGGAGATGAGTTCTGTATGTTTTTCGTCTCCGCAATATACTATATTATGGTGTTGAAATGGAGCTGCTATGATTTGTTATTGGATCCGGATACTAATAGAGCGGTATAGCCAAGTCGAAGAAACAACGAAAGATAGCTGCGAAGCGCCAAAAAGCCCTTGAAGCCAAGCTGCTCGCCGAAGGAAATCTCGAAGCTCTGGCCCCTAAGATTCCTATCCAGCATCAATCAATTAACTTGCCGGGAGAGGAGGGTGGAAGTGTTCTTGATAATATCGCAGCCGCTGAGAAGCGAGAAGAGCTTAAGAAGGCTATGCGTAAGGAGAGAAAGGCAAAGATTAAGGAGGCTAACTACCTGAAGTCGATGTAAACTGGATGAATGATGAACAAGAAAAATATAAATATTCTTGGGCGCGGAAAGCCACATGTAATATATCACGCATACTGTAGCCATGTAAAAAAGTTTTCATTGATCCGTTCATGGCACATGTCCATGTTCATGAGCTTCTACAGTTGTGTCAACGAAGCCATGGAGGGGGCTACGCGCCATTGGTATCTCATGATGGCAACCCGGCCCTTCACCAAATATTTTTGATGGTGTATTGCAGAGCTATCGAGGTCATTCTTGTGCGCCTGGCACCTAGCCCCAAAGCATAACCCTTTTTAAACACCGAGATTACCTGCATGCTAATTTACAACAACTAATTTCATGACTCTGTCACTTCTCTCCGTAGCTTGCAAGCGTTATAAAGCACTCAAGTCCAGCGGGACGCTGCTCCCTCTGCCAGCCCTGTATTTCTTTGGTCCTCCTACAAAATCTCTCGGTTTAGGGAGCAAACTTTCGTCCTTGAACTGCCACCTTGAGTCATTGACTATGAATCTTCCTCCGCTGCTAAGGCTTGGCGAATGGGACGGTTGTCGGCTCGGGCTCGGAGAGTTGGATCCATTGGCAGACAACGTGTATGAGCTGGGATTAAGAATGGACGCCCGTAGTGAGGCGCCTCGACTTCGTGATTGAGGAGGAGGAGGAGGTGATTGTGAAGTTGGGAGAGAAGGAGCTGCGCCTGGAGGTGGAGGTGGAGGAGCTGCGTTGGGAGACAAGGCAGATGCCGAGCTGGCTGGAGGTGGAGGAGGCGGCGGTTGAGCCCGTGGGGATGGAGAGCTTGAAGGCAAAGGAGGAGCTGAAGCCGGTGGTGGTGGAGGCGGCGCAGCTGGGGTTGGCGCTGAAGAAGTCGGGGGAGGCAGCGACGGAGGAGGAGGAGGAGGGGCGGAGAGAGTAGGCGCGGTGCTTGGTGGAGGTGGAGGAGGTGGCGGTGGTGCAACTCCAACCGGAGGGATTGCCTTTGACGATGGCTTTCGAGATGTTGGCAGAGGTGGTGGTTTTTTACCTATCGGGGGCGGAGGCGGCTTAGATCCTCCTAGTGGTGTTGTTTTCCGTAGACTGCTAACGCCGCCGGGAGGCAGGCCAGGAGGACCACGGCCGGGTATAGCAGGAGCAGCTGCGCCTGGTGGCCTTGGAGCACCAGGAGGTTTAGGTGCTGATATCCTAGACTCTCCGGGGTCGGATAGATACGAGGCATCTGAAGTTGCTCCGGTATTCACACCACCTCCACGCTTCTTCAACTTAGGCATGCCGCCTGCAAAGAGGCCACCCAATTGTGGCGCCGAGTCCATGGCTGGTGTCGACGTTTGGGCAGATCCTTGATCACTATTACTTCTTGCTCGATTTCCAGTTGCCGGCGGTGCAAGACCACCAGGAACCGGCGGTGCACCGCCAACGGGAGGGCCGCCTGACGAAGAGGACTTGTCGACCATAGGCGCAGATCGGTCATTGGTGACAGCTTTCTTGAGAGATTTTCCTTTTGAAATGTCGGAGAGCAGAGCGTTCTAAAAATGGAAATAATATAAGCAAGCAGCTGGCAAAGTAAACAGCAGATGTACTTACTCTGTTGGCAGATGGAGGAGGAGCTCGTGGTCCAGCTCCTCCAGGTGGTGGTGGGGGAGGCGGAGGAGGACCTCCTGCTCCTGGAGGAGGCGGCGGCGGAGGCGGAGGAGGTGCCGGCATATTGACGGCCAAGACGCGTATAGCAGACTCAGCAGCGATGGTTGGGCCAGAGAGTTGCGTAGGCCGGAGGATGATACGGCGTTCGAGGTACGATGCGTCTCGTATCGGGCAGCGTGAGGCGCATAAGCTCAGCAGCCTGCTGCTTGGTCTCCGCGATAGAGAAGTTTTAGCGCCAGCTCGAATTACCGAGCGCCCAAATCAACCGGAAGCGGTCAGTTTGAGGCGGTAGGTATTACAGGAGGTAGAAGACTGGAAGATTGAAGGAGAGCGGCGTCGTGGTATTGGGTGTTTGAGCTTGCGCGAGGTTTCGTCATCTGCGGTGGAGTACAAGCGAATCAGTGAGTCGCAGAGGGCTGTCCAGGTGGAACTGTGCTTACGTAACTAGGGAACATATAAGGTGTTAGTTACGGAGTACTCCGTAGTGCGTTAGTAAAGGAAAAATACAATACGCTCTTTATGTGAGTCTAATGTGAGGTTTATTCATTATATCATAGAATAATGAGGCAACGGTGTTCTATATATCTAAGCTTAGTAGGAAGCTATTTAGTCTTTAAAGCTATTATATTTAGGGGTTAATTGCGAGAGCGTGAAGCCACGACGACTACTACGCCGCAGACATTATTTATTGAGCATCTGCGATGCGTTTCCGTGTCGTACTGCTCAGACCTAGGCTCTTCTAAACCAGCAGTTTAATGTGGTTATATTGCTTGACAGCCTGGAGCAGTCAACGTCGACACCTAATCTATGTCTTTTTTGATTCCAGCACGGGCCATTTCTTATCCTTTGCGGCGTCCTTGTCGAGCAACGCGAAGAAATTCAGCAGTTTCAAAGCTGGATTCTGTGTCAAACTCGAAGCTATGCTGGATTACGCGGCTGCTCCTTGTGGTTTACACGGATACTGGGTGTAGGATTACATAGACTCTGGGTCTAAGGCAGGAATCTGGGACAAGGCAGTCTTAGCTGAAAGGGGTATAAATAGGGGGGTTTGCACGGAGCCGTCAGTGGAGGAATTCTGTATCCATCATCATCGTAACATTACTCTTATCCATCAATGCACACGAATCTGATCCTGTCCCGTCTAATCCAATAAGTTGTCGCAACGCAACGAGCCGATATTCTCAGTGCCCTTATCAATTCGGCCCATGGCACGACTTTGATGGATCAGCCGAGGTGTTTGACAACCACAGGTACTAGGGTCGCCCATTCGACGGCGCTAGGATTCGCAGCATGGTATATAGGACTGTGGGTTTTGGTATCTGCCATGACGGTCGAGCTGCCGTTGGTTGTGGGTAATGCTCTCTTGACTGCGTTTGAATGGTTGACTTCAACAACGTCCTCGCACCTCTGGCGGCACCAAACCAACTAGTTCGACAAGAATACCGGCCAGCAAATCGACCGGAATCCAATCTGGCCGATTCATCGGCCCGAGCGTTGAAGTCAGAACACCTAGATGCTTCGAACTCGAGATCAACGCATAATATTTCTCATTAGAAACATGCCTATTGCCGACACGAACAACATGGAGTAAAGGTAGTAGCGCGAGGTGAGACTCGTACTGTTGGATCTAGTTATGCCTTTGCCGCTGGCCTTTTTCGTATCCGTATAGTACAGGACTGGCGATTTGTTCAACTCGACAAATGGAGACGTTCACGCCTAGTGTTCCACCAAGTCATACTCAGAGACGAACTTTGAGGCTCCATAGCCATAACTACGGGAGCCAGGGAGTGATTTTTCATTTCCGGAACCGGGCCGTCTAATTGTAGATGGCTGATGGTGGCCATGCTTGCTATGAAGAGAGAAGTGCTGCTGTGTTTGCTGTTGCGCGAGAAATGGACTAGGTTCCACACGCCACGGACATGAGGTTCGAATGATGTAATATCCCAGTTGTAATTGACTGACCACTGATTGTCTGCCATGGCCAAGATCTCATTAGTGGACATTCACGGCGAGAAAAGAGGGGACAGGAGGGATGTTTGCTCATGAATGATATGAGTTACTTGCTAAGTAAGGTCATGGTAAACCTTTTGTTCAAGCCCAAACCTCGGCTGTGATAGGTCAGCGTGTAAGAACTCGATACGGCCAATCCGTGCTTAATGCCCGTGATGCATTTGACGCAAGCTGCTTCACGCGGCGTCTTTCGCTCGACCTATACAAAACATCTTTTAAAGTCTCCCTCTTAATGTACGCGCGAGTCGAGTAGATACGAGCCCCGGGGTCCAGACGGCAAGCATCCAGCGTGCTGTACTGAACGTTGGCTGGTACCCCAGAGAGACTCAGACCGACTCCAAAAGAGATGCAAGCAGTTCGGAAAGCGCTGGGATAAACGGCGACGTCTGCTCCTCCTCCTCCACTACCATCACTACCAACTCGGCTGCTTTTTAATGTCTCTTCCATCGTCTCTTTGCCGCTGATAAGATTTCTCGTGCACTGGTGTTTGATACGTACTGTGGTATGGCAAGCTGACTGATGAGAAGCTTTTGAGAGAGGGAATAGCTAGAAGAAAGGAGGGTTCGGAGAACATACATGCAAGGGCCATTATGAGCATGTTACTATCAATCATGCCGAAAGACGGCGGGCTCGATAGGTTGAACCAACAATCGGTAAGTGACCGATGGGCGGTGTATTTTCAGAACCGTGCCAGCAGTCCAGTGAGCTTCCAGCTCGCCAGTCAACGAACGGCATAAGTTTTCCGTATGTTAACTAATTGGGAAGAGGCCGAGAAGGCGCTTCACAGGGGTGGTGACGGTCAGTTCTAGAGTGTAAAATCGGGTGTCCACGGGTCCTAACATGTATGTAAATAAAACGGGTACCCAGAGATTTCGTGTGTGATTTGGGGCCCATGGTTACGTACTAGTATCACGGACGCGTCCACCGCCACGACCCTAGACCCCTCGAGCACCATTTGGGAGAACCATTTGGGAGAGCCATTTGGGAGAACCTCGACGGGCAAGCCGCACTCATCATCGAGATGGAGACCGAGGTTGGCATCAACAACTTGGATGCCATTCCGAGCGCTGTGGGCTGCAAGATGGATGTTGTGTGGACAGGCCTCATCGACTTGCGCGTCAGCATGGGCCTGGATGGCATTTGGGGCAAGGGGCCCGACTTTCTGAGAACCATTCAGTTGTATGAACAAACTCTCAGCAAGCACGACTGCGTGTCCCTGTTGTGATGGCAAACTGGGCCAGGGTCGCCAACAAGACCCTTGCCGTTGTCTGTGGCGATTGGCTGGCCTTGACAAACAAGCGAGGCACGATTCGAAGCGGGAGGACCAATCCACCGCCCACGGATAAGCGACAAATAGAGCGGTAAAATAGATTCGTGTTTCATGCAGCGGCTTGTTAGCTATCTATATACTCCGTACGGAGTAACCAAGATCAAAACCAAGCATGTAATTTTTCCCAATACCGGTGCAATACATACACCTGTGCCGTTAAGCATGCATGCATGCAAGAACATACGAAATAAGCTTGCGATTTAGAGCAACTTCAGCCAGAAGAGTATCCGTCTTGGTGTTGTATGCGCCCCACCTTGGGGTGGTGCGCCTAACAAGCACGCAATCAGAGATGCTCGTCATCTTCAGTCACCTCCCCGCACTCCGTACTTTCTTCCGAAGTTGTCGTATAAAGAGCAAAAGCTTGTGCCTGCTGTTAGTTTTGACTATCAAACCCACCTTCTCAGCCAAACCCCCTCTCTTCTACAGCGATTCTTCAGCCCCCGGCCATGTGGACAAGATTGCTGCACTCGAGCAGGCCATTACCATGTCTTGGTATGCGCCAATTGTCGTTCCCCATCATTACAGCCAGGCTTTCGACCCTGCAATCCAGACCAGCTAGCAGCACGAAACCTTTACCCAAAGACTGTCCTGTGAATTACGGCGTCCTACTGTTCCCTGGGTTTCAAGCCCTCGACGCTTTTGGTCCCCTGGACGCCCTGAACTTCTTATCTCGGCGCACACATATTAAATTCTCAGTAATTGCGCCGACTCTGGATCCGGTGTCGACCACTGACCCGGCCGCTCCGCATACCATCGGGCAACATGTAGTTCCCACGCACTCGTTGAACCGCTTGCCAGAGGATCTCGAGGTTCTCCTCGTGCCGGGCGGCCTGGGAACGCGGCAGATTCAGCAGACAGAGTGCCTCGTCGAGTGTTTGCGGGCGACGTACCCGCGGCTCAAGTACCTGCTGACTGTCTGCACGGGGAGTTCGCTTGCGGCTCGGGCCGGTATCCTAGATGGGAAGAAAGCCACCTCTAACGTGGCAGAGTTTAAATGGGTGAGTCCGCTCTCTTGGCATGACACCCACCATGGAACAGGGAGTTCATTGATTTGCTAATCGTCCGTCCTAGGTTATGAGCTGTGGGGAAAAAGTGGATTGGGTTCCCAGTGCGAGATGGGTGACTGATGGCAACATCTGGACGTCATCGGGTGTTTCGGCTGGCATGGACATGATGTACGCCTTCATAGCAGACATATATGGATCTGCAGTGGCTGCGGACATTGCCCTACAGTCAGAGTACGTTCGCAACTTGGACTCAACGAACGATCCTTTTGCACCTCTTATGTAAAGCGGCTGTTTCCCTATGGAATGCGCAAACTACGGATGGAGAGCGGTTTTAAAACCCTCACTAGCTAGTTAGTTTTGCCGATATGGCTACCCCCGAACAAACAGAATGCAAGCCCGTTGATGATCCTATAATGTGGTGTAGTAAGATTCCGCCGTCTCTGAACCAGCATTTCAGGCCACTGGCGCGAGTTCGGGTCCAGGACCTTCTGTGGGTTCACCTTGGAGAGGACGATATCCCGCGCTCATGTGAGCAACGGATCGATAGGAATAAGTGCCCAGCGGTTACTAGAGACGCAGAAAATCCGTTTATATTCACCTGGCAGCACCTCCA
This sequence comes from Conoideocrella luteorostrata, assembly GCA_032433595.1. Classification (NCBI taxonomy): domain Eukaryota; kingdom Fungi; phylum Ascomycota; class Sordariomycetes; order Hypocreales; family Clavicipitaceae; genus Conoideocrella; species Conoideocrella luteorostrata. Next base: position 89,023 of record JASWJB010000138.1, read on the forward strand.
ACATATTATCGATAACACAGAAAGGCGCCGGTGTCCAGTAACTACTTGTGGCCTTCAAAAAAAAAAATCTCGCCTTCAAGCGGCCGTGCTGCTATGTGATTCGCTCCTCCCGTTATTTGATCTGGCGAGAATATAGGGTCATTCTGTCATCGGAAATCAAGTTTTGACGGGTACGGCATAGCCTCAACCACTTTCCCACAGCCTGATAACAATCGGCCCCGAAAAAGGTGCCCAAGCTAGCTAGATATCTACCCAGGTCACCAAATACTAATGAAGAAAGGGGAATGATAACGAATATTGGGCTAAAAAGCAGTCTGGACTTGGATAATGAGCAATCATTTACCCTAAAAGGCATACCATGCGCCAGATTACGTTGTGCTGAGGTTGTGATGGGTGCAATTGGACACCCCGGCGATAGTCCTGCATCAGGCCGCAATAGGCGGACACCTAGCATCAGATAGTAGAGACCGCATATTAGGTGAAGACCAACGGGTCAAATACGGAGTAGTATTTATTCCTTAGGCCTCGGCGTCTATATAAAGGACTTCCATTCCCCGAAGATGGATGGGCCTTGCTACACCTTATCATTCAGACACATCATCACTCCGAAGTGACTCGAAGCACGAATTGTTTCGACGAAAAATGAACCCCATAAACCTCAAAGGTTTACGCACCCGACAATTGTGCGTATTTTTGTCCTTCATATGTAACTGATTGGAATAACTAACATGCCAAGGGCGGCCGGTCGACTGATGAGTACTGCCCAAAACGTGCTAAAGGTTTAGCTATGGCGTGCTTTCTGGCCTCCTAAAGCTGACCTTTACATGAAGCAGTAGCTCGAAGAAATGCTCTGGCTCAGCTGGCAGTTTGATCCAAAGAAGCCGGACAGCAGGCCCTGGCGTGGGTGGACACTCAGAAACCAAAGTGGCATTGCTAGGCGGGGCTCTATCATCCATCTGGAGTGATGGATTCGTTGCAGAATGTGTAGAAGCAATGATTTACGTCATTCTGCGGTGCTTTAAAACCTCGAGGACCCTTCGGGCGGGGAAGGGAGAGGGGGGGGATACTTGGTGTTCACAGACTATGGGTTGCGACGAATCCATTTGAACCCTGTCGTACTCCGTAGTCATTGGAGGTAGAAGTTTTGTAACCTATGATAACAGAGGAAGCCATTCGCGTTGTGTGCAAAACTGGTCCATGTGCATATAATGACGTACAAAGTGACCAACCAGAATGATACGCAAATCTTTTTGGTACCGCCGAGGCTCGCAATGTAAATGATACAGATTGAAGGAGAAAGCCAAGTGCGGGGAAAGTCAACCGCAGGCTTAATCACCGCGGCTCTAAAGTCAAAGGCGACCTCTTAGTTGACGGGTGTCATGGCGGTGTGCTCTCAAACATAGCATAACGGTAGCTGTACTTTAGTAGAACTTGGCGATCTCAGACCATCCTATCTAGCCTTTGAACAATTTTACAAGTATGCAGGTTTTTGGCTCAGCGTCGTCCTTCCGGGTAAGCAGCATCCTCAATTCTTTACTTTTTATCTCCATGAGAGAACAGGTGGGATAACATGAGACACTCTCATCACCAGAATGTCTGTCCCCGCATAATCCGAACAGATCGTCGGTCAACCTCCAGCATAGCTGCTTTGCACTACCTCAGTCCACTTGAGGAGTACCGCTCCATCAGGCCTTTTTACATCAATGTACCGGCTGGTGGGATCCCCGGCCATGTTCATACAAACGAGGTTTCCCAACCGTATCACTGCTTGGTCCAGGATATCGCGCAGCAATAAACAAATAACGTGTCTGGATCAGCAAGACTTCACGGTAGCCAATCTCCTGTCCGAGGGTGGAAATACGATTCTCGATTGTTTGCAAGTCCACGAGTGTCAGGACTTAGACCTGGTCACGGAACGGCTCCGCCCTAAGATGGAAGCATTTCTCAAAGCTCGATTCCAAGCGGAGATGGTGTTGACAGCTGGATTCAGGGTGAGGCTATTATCAAGATGCTCTTGACTCGATGACACATTTTAACATACATGCCTGGACAGTATCGAAAGCGCGACGCTCATCTCAGCGAGCATCAGCCACACGAGCTACTCCTTTTCAAGCCGTATGACTCGAGAACGACCAATGGAATTGCACGAGATGCTTCACAATGCCATCATCATATTAACAATCCACATTAAATGCGAATAAGACCATTCATAGTTTGCCCTCACGCCGCTTTCGAATTGTCTGGTGCACCCACGGATCGCCGCCCTCGCGAAAGCATCGAATGCGTTAGCTTGGTATTGTATCCCCGAGGCACAGCGGACGAGGATGCCAAAGAAGTATGCTTGAACCTTTTGAACAAAAGCCCCCATACTTTTAATACTGACACAGTGAAATACTCTACCTTCTGAAACCCCGAACAGTGATAAACCTCTGGGCGCACACAGTTTCTGATCCCCCATCCCTCAGATTCCGGTACGCCTGCTGATAAGTCATCAGCTGATTTGACTTATTTGATATCGAATTTTCCTCGCTGATAGGCTTGACGGACGCAGCTACTATAGATATCAATGGGGCGCAAGGCAGTCTTTATCATTTGGTTGCCGTTACCGAGTTACCGAGCCGGATCATTTGAAGAATATCATATTGAATGTCGCGAACAGAATATTAACTATTACGTGTTTTATTTTTTTTTGGTTTTGTTATCCCTTATAGATTTATCTAGTGATAAATAAAAACACATTAAATGCCTGCTATACCCTGCCGGAGAACATGAACTTAACTCACTGACTTTATAATATGCACGACTCGCGTAACGCCCCGCGGTGTAAGTCACGCCGTAAGCGGAGTGCAAGCCGTAGAATACTGCTGATGCGCAATAACGTTCGCAATTGACTTTGAAACCATATCGATGTAGAATACACTTCGATGTTGAAGTTGAACTCTGACTTAAATGAACTACCCAGAGTTTTGTGTACAACATAACATGGAGACAGATCTCCTTGCATATGTATGTAACCATGACTTTGGGGCATTCTTTTGCCAAAAAAGGCCCACGAATCCCTCTCACCAACAGCAAAGGCCACAAGACGAAGACACGACGACCTGCTCCAGATCGTCCCTTACCATCCTCTGAGAGCTCTTCTTCTGTCGAGCGCCTGAGGCGAGGGTCCCATGCCCCACCAAAGTTCAGACAGGTCATCAACAGTATCAATCTCGGGCATCGTCCCCCCCAGCTCAGTGCTCCCCTTGACTCCCCTCGTGAGCCTCGCGGGCTGTATGAAGTCCCGGTCAACAAGGTCCCACAGATGATCGGGAATGATCTCAACAGGGACCTTGAAGACCGACTTGTGCCAGTTTCTCTCATCGTGAGGGTCGGTTGGATCGTGCTCCTCCTCCTCGTAGCCGTGCGGATTCACCTCGGCCTCCTCCATGACTGAAAGCAGGAACGGCGCATCGTCGCGCCAAAAAAAGGACCTGGTGGTTGGAAGCGCACTTTCATCGGGCGAGAGCACTGACCGAACAGCTTCCGGCGAGGCACACAAGAACATGTTGTAATCCATTCCCGGAGGCGTGTCCCCTTTGCTCTTCATCTCGGCGTACCGCTCACGAAGGCTGTCCGCAGTCGCGCCGTTAAGCTCCTTGTCCTCTATCCAGTGGAGTTTGAACGACTTCCTTGCCTTGGCCACCTGTTCGTACTCATGACCTCTGTGCTGCCTTACCACATTGTCGAACGAGACGTCCAGGCAACGCTGAACCCGATCCTTGAATTCGAGCCATTTCTTCTCGTCGCCATCGCCATCGCCATCGCCGTACAAGGCGGCGCGGAAGGCGACAAACCCCCAAGGCCGGTCAGAGTACCTTTTCTGCCATTGTCTGAGAAAATCCGGCGCATTGTACTCGGGCGGCGGGACGCCCTGCTCAATTAGCTTTTGGTCCTCCCAGTCTCGCCTGTTTTGCCGTAAGTAGACGGTCAATCTTCTCATGCCGTCGTCGCCGAGCACCTCCCGCAGACCGTTGCGCATTTTATCCATCTCCTCCTCTGATAGATCTGCGAAATCTACCTCCGGGTCGCTGTATCGCGCCCAATTCCACCCTTCCGGCCAGTAAGAACTGGAAGCGTCTGAGAATGGCTCATTATCTTGCCCGCTTTTCAATGGTTGGGGCATCTTGGATACAACTTAAAGTGACAGCTCGAGGGGATCAAGTAACAAGTTTAGTCCCCTTCTGTAGCACAGCTTCAAGCTGTGCTGTGGCGCACTTACGCGTCCTGCACCCTTCAAACGGGGAGCTCAAGTGCGTGGCTACTAGTAGTACTCCGTACTATGGACGACCAACTCCGGCATAAAACCCGACGATCACTTGTACTAGCATTAATTATACGCTATGTTTTCTCCAAGACCCAGTCCTAATTTAGTACGTTATGCATCCGAATTTCTCCGCTGTTGTATTAACGAGAGGCAGAGAGCATCTTTCAATGGCTTCCCAAAAGACTAGTATTAAAAACAAGTACTTGTTTAATATAAGTGGAGTCAATAGCCCTAAAGATAGATTAAATAATACAAGGCTAATATTTGTTTAATCTCTTTTTTTGGTATCGTCGGTGAGGAATGCCTGATGTGTGCTCGCTTTTTGCGGATAGGCTTCTTAGTTAAGGTCAAGAGTCAATTGACTCAGTAAGCTAACTCTGGCTTGGTAGTGTCGACACCACCATAAGATGGGTATCTTGCCCTGCTTGTCATCGCCGGGCTTGGGGCTCTCTGTGCGCGTGGCCACACTGTTGCACTTGCCGCCATTGCCACAGCTGCAGCTTTCGATCGTATTGCTCCGCGGCTCTAGATTATTCCTCTTTTCTTCCTCAATATAAGGCGCTGGCTCTTCTGTACGGCAGGCACAGCTGCGGGTTAGCCGCGTTCCATTGGAATACTAATTAAGTAACTAAGCAATACTCCCTTAATAGGTTATATTTAGTGGGGTATGAACTAACCGCAAATATGCTTAAAGATTGCCCTTTGTTCACGCATCACATTGCGCCATGGTGCATATTCGGACTGGTCCACCTGGATCCCGTCGCAGATAACAATGACAGGGGGGTTCTGGTGACATCAGTACCCAGGGTCTCTACTGACCCTATAGAACAAATATCCAATAGCGCAGCTCCAGTGGTACTAAGACTAGATAAGCATTGCATTTATTATTTCTAGAATCTTCATATAGTAGTCCTTTTGTTCCAGTAGCCAGGGAGAAACTATATCCATCGGCTATTATAAACACTACTCCGGAATACATGTACAGTACTACAAACCGGGAGTTATAAGCTCAGAAATCCACAAGGGAGATGGAATTGGATCCCGCAAAATCGTTGTGTATTATGGGTTTTGCCCTTCTTGAAACAGACACACGTCTCTGTCTCACTACGAGGATAGACAACGTTAGGATTCGCCACTATAACGGGAGCGCCGATTCCTTAGCTGTGATAACACAGAAGAGTGTCCCGCATACCGTTGCAGCTCGGTCAGAGGTCTCGGCTCTACTCAGCCAAGATCTGAAAGCTTGAGCTGAGCAAGCATTCTTGTCTGGGCTGAATGTCGACTGCGAAGAATGCTTCATGCACAAGCAAAGAAAGCAAAATGCATGTAATCACAAAAGATAAGCTTATATAGATATACATATCATGCGTGAGAAAAAAGAAGAAGAAAAAGAAATATCATTCACAGCTTTGTTTTGTGTAGCATCGCACGTGAAGAGCCTATCTATTCACTTCAGCCCACCATCCAGTCCCAAGAGGGCATTGCTCGCGGATTTGCGGCCGAACCGCTCGTGTATTTGTACACACGATAGCTCGCGCCCTCTCAATTCCGGAATAAGCTTCTCGTCCTACCTGGCGGCGACATAGCCGGATTCTCAGCTCTGAAACGAGTTCTGTCATGTCCGGTTGAAGTTGCTACAAAGTAATCATGCTCTTAAGTCAATATGAGTAGTGTCCACAGAGTTTGAGGCAACTACAGACTACAGACCAGACTACAGGGAGAGAGGGAGGCCAGTACTCAAGCCTGATTGCACCGCCACAACACGCTCAAAGGCTGAGCGGGGTGGATGATCAGAGACAGACCAGCAAGCAGACTGACCTGTCGCGCCTCGATCAGCATCGAAGAACGGCTTGCTCGTACAAATTGATGGTCGATGACATTCAATTGTCGGTGCGCAACAGAAGAAGTGGATAGGACACCAGCCGCTTAAATCGACCGGATCCTCGAACCGGATTGAGAGAGCAAAAGAGACACTCCATACTGCCATGCGCTGCAGGAGATAAAAGCTGAATGAAGATGTCTCACCGCGGTGTGAAGACAATTTTGTTTGTCACCAGCTGCACGTGCGGGATCATCCAGCTGCTGCTGATAGCTGTCCTTGACATTTTGTCTAGTTTGGCTGCACATTTGGTGAGAAATTTGGTGAGAAATTTGGCCGCCATTCACATCCAAATTTCTCTCTAATTTCCGGTTATCTTGGATGTCGCCAGACCTCCTTTGGATTCCTCTTATCTATAACTCTATTATTCCTATTATTAGTGGTGGTCAGACCAACAAATTTGGACCTTGATTTCTGTTATTCGTTGTGGTCAGGCCCCTATTTTATTCCTTGCATCTACTCCGTATTGTCTCCAATATTCCTATTAGTAGTTTGTGGTCAGGCTCCTATTGTATTCCTTGCATCTATTGTCTCTATTATTCCTATTAGAAGTTGCGGTTATGCTACTGTACGAGGCCGGCTCTAAATAGGTTTTTGGTCCTCAGTTACACACGATCATGTAGATTTACGCCCGCGTCCATAAAGTAAACTATGTCCTCTTTTAAGTTTCATCGTCAAGCTCAAGCATCTCTATCAACAAGCCACAATGTCCTTCTTTCCTTCAAAATTGCAAACGGTTGTTATACTTCTTTGCCTTGGCAATATTTGTTTTGGCTGGTATCTGGATGAGTCTTGCAAGTCCGATGACCCGGCTGTATCCAATGAGCTCCTGGTAGAGCGTTGGATGCAGGGTGCATTTAACCTTTCCAAGGCAGGCCTGGGAGCTCTGCAAAATTTAGAAGATCACAACAAAGTTCGAGGTTTTCGTCAAGGTCCAATCCGCAAGCATCAGGAAGAACTTCTAGACCAAATCTTCCGTGTTGCAAAGAATGGGAACAAGATTGACCCCGAGTACGAAATATGGAAGCAGATTAAGCAAGTGTACAACCTAGTTGGACGATTCAAGATGACACAGGACGGTGGACCACAAAATTTGCTCGCACCCTCGACGCCACCCGTACCAAACGCTAATATTCATCGAAAGAAGGCTCGGTATAGGGGCTTAGGAGATGGCGATTTGGTTATTTATTGCGACCACTCGCGCTTTATAGAAGGGGAAAATTGCCATGGAGACAAAGACCCAAGTTATCTATGCGATACGTCGTTTGGCAGGTCCGACTTCATCGACGATGCGTTCAAGCAATGCCGGGACAGTATTGCCACTAACAGCCCAGTGGTGAGTAAATTCTAAATAGTAACTCCGACCACTTTTGCTCCTTAGAGCGATGATTCTTACGCTAATATTGTGACGTGCCCTCCAGGCGGCTTGGTCGCAGCCAGGTTCGAAGGCCCAACAGCGTCCTGCCTCTGTTCAGCTGTGTCCTCGCTTTCTTCAACACACAAGAAAAAGAATCTATCCTGTTTTTGAAGAAATTAGCGGAGCACTAGATGCCCTGGAAGATGAGCTCTTGAATGCAAAAATAGACGGCAAACATGACGTGCCTCTACTAACCTGGGCTTGTGTCGGGGATTGTGCACTGTTTCATGAAATGACACACATAATTCCTCCTCCTTATGACACTGTTGATGTTGGGCCGCGGCCATATGGCTGGTTTGCGGCCAGGAACTTGTCAGATTCACAAGGTCACCGCAATGCCGACAGCTATGCATACTTTGCCATGGGTGCTACACTATTGTCACCAACCAACGGAAATACGCCTATGCGCGCCACTTCCAAGGGGGGGATAAAACGTCTGGATAAGAAGTGGCCATGGCAGGAAACAGACTCTGCTCAGCCTTCCGGATCTAATGAGTCTACGACAGCTGCCGAAAGCGAGCTGGAACCGGCCAGCAATAAATCGCGACGCAACCCACCCCCAAGGTACAAACCCCGGGCCTCCTCCTCTTGGCGCGGGTAAATACTCGCTTTCTGATGATGCAAGGTCATACCGTGGCTATAGCCGGTGCTCATAGGTACACCCATGGAGAGACAGCCGTGGTGTAAATGGTCAACAAACGGCTCCGTTCATAGAGCAACAAGATTGGCAGCTATCACTAGGAGCAGCTATGTATGGGTTATCTGGTTCCGGGGCGGGGGAAAGCTGTCCTTTATTTCTGTCTCATTTGACGACAAGTCTTGACCAATGTTTTATCTTAATGCCCAAAATCGTCTCCGTACTGTACGAAATTCTCTGCGCCAATACTGAAAGTGTCGTTCGGACTGACTGCCGGGGGTACTGTACTAACCGAGTACGCAGTAACTACTTATTGGGCTGGTCAAGTACTCCGTAAGTAGTTTAGTTAATCGAGATCGCTTACCCAAAACTCCCCATTCTCCTCCAGTTCATCTTGCTAGCTCCCGCGCTGCAACCCGCAGTCACTTCATGGCTCAGGCGCTGATGTATGTACTCCGTACCGCAAACAGTGATTATCGGTGGCGGCATTATTGGCCTGTCAACCGCTTATTCGCTTGCTCGTGCCTGTCTAGATACTCGCCAACCGGCAAGCAAGGCGCGAGTAATCGTGGTTGAGCAGGCGTCAACAGTATGTTCGGGCGCATCCGGGCAATGTGAAGGATCACTGAGAGCCTTCGGCTTTCCAAGCGATGCCGCACCCCTGGCAAAGCAATCGTACAGACTGCATGAGCAATTTGCGGCCGAACACCAAGGCAAACAGCTTTTTGGCTACTCGCAACTCAAGATACACGTTCTTTTCCATGACAACTACGACCTGTCTAATCCTCGGCTACCAATTCCTATAGAGCGGGAGGAAGATGCAACCGATCTTCCCCACCTGGCTCAAGACGGAACAATCGTGGAAAGCGGGCCTGATTATGGATGACAGCAAGGCGACCAGAGTGTAAGCCCGCCGACTTTACCCAAAAGTGCGCTCCGGCGATTTATGCTCCTCTACTAATTCAAATTGCAACAGGGATGCCCAGAGATTCTGCCGCCTTCTCCGGAAACGCTGTGGCGAGCTCGGGGTACAATTCATGACCGACTCCGAAGTAGCTCGTCTACATCGAGAGAACTAGCGAGCTTGTGGCCAAGTACATACATGGTTCTGGCTGCCGCACAGTGGTTCAAACCGGCCGTTCTTACATACATGCCTCGTACCGCTCGTGGTCAGGCAATCATCGACAGACTCCCCGAGGCCCTCCTTTTCCCGGAAGCAAACCTGGGTGCAAAAACTACCAGAGAACGAGAAGGCGGCGTTTACCTGAACTTTGGCCACGATTTGAATGGTTTCACACTTGGGCTCGGTAGTGGGAAAGTAATGGCAGAATTGATACTCGGGCACCAGACGTCGGTGGGATCTAGCACCGTTTGCAATATCAATTAGGGCAACAATCAACAATGGCAGCGACCAGTGCCAGTGAGTAGCCCCGTTAGTCAACAAAAGAGCCCCAATTAGCTTTTATTGTCCCGCCAAAAATAAAAATTGCTGCAAGACATGTTGGTGGCTGGTAGGCGCGCAAAGTGATCCGACACCCGGTGGTCAAGACCTGAGCAGCTGGGTAACAGCGGCAGTGACCACTAGTGGGCGGTGCTGTTAGAGCGCTTTGAAACTCTACAACAGTTAACTAACTACGGAGTACTCCGTACTTGCTTCCTTGCAATACCACCCGCCGCTCCATCCTTTGTGAGCAAGCAAAAATCGACCTTGCGATTTCACACATCGAACCTAACCTGACCCGAAACGTGCTAAGGTACCCCACCACCCATTTGCAGGGGAAGAAGTACCTTTCGTGTTTTTTACCTCGTCGTCAGTCTCGCAACACTTGCATTGCGGTTTTCAACATACTCTTCAACACAATACACATCATCAAGAGCCTCGCTTCCTGCCGCCCTTTGCCTCCCTCTTTTAGTGTGGATAGTCCTATTCAACAACGAGAATTCCTTGCCATTAAAGACGCATTTAATGCTCACAAGGTTTAAAGGTTTGCTATTACTGATGCCGGCTGTCATCGAAGCCTACGATCTGGCGCGAAGACTATCGTCAGAGTCCGATGCCCAAGGAGTGGCACTTATCAACCTTGGCCTTAAAAAACGGTATTTGCAGGAGTTCTACGAAGAAAACAATTGCCCCTTTCAAGCCATAGTCCGATTAATCGATGACTGTTAATCCTACCATATTTGCATACAAACACGAGCCATAATCACAAGGGATCAAAAGACCCTACGGCCTCAAGCAGGCTACAACGTCAAAGTACATACCCTCCACAGGATCCGCCGCAGATTAGAGGATATATGCCGCAGCCGCCGTCAGAGCAGCCTCACTACTCCGTAATATCTATAGCTTCAATAATGCTACTATTTCAGATGGATTGCCGGATCCCATAATATTGTTAGAAACGCCGATACGACAGTCTGGCGATGCTCCAGTCCAGAGGAAAGGAAACAAAAGAGGTACTTCTCCCCCTGCTATGGGTGGTGGAGTATCTGGCACGTTTTGGGTTAGGTCAGGCTTGATGTTTACTTGACCCGTCCTTTGTTCCCGCGCCCCACCAGGAAGTACAATGCGCTGCGATGCACCGAGCCAATGGAGGCTCTGTGCCTGTTCTCGTCCAGCTGCGGATGGGACGGCAGGGCCGTTAGCGCCTGTTAGCGCGTGTTCAACAGGTGTTCGCAGTGACCACCCCTGCACATCGCCAACCACCACATTATCACCAGCCACCCATAATTTGGGACAAACCGGTCAACTGGTGGCACCGCCGCTGCGCCCATACAATAGTCAATGGACGATGGTGTGATTTATCAGAGATCAAAATCGTTGCGCGCCCACATTCACGTTTTTTTTTTCCTCCCGTTTCCCTCTTGTTAACACAAAACCGGGGGAGATCTTTTCCCATCGAAAACTTGGACACATTCCAGCACTCTTTCTTCAGGAATTTCCATCACCACACCTCATCACTTACACTGCCCCTGACACTGGTATCCTCTTCGCGCCATCCTGACATCTGCGACCACAGTGCTCTAGGAGAGTCGAGGTTCTTCGAGATGCGTGGATCTCTTTCACTCATCGCCGTATTTTCGGCTCTCACCACCGCTGGGCTTGCTCTTCCTCAGCCAGACGCCTTGCCACGTGCGGCGGATGCTGCGTCAAATTCTAAGCCCAAGTATTCGGTGGTTCCTCTTGAGCCCGGCGAGAGTGGTCCGAATGATGGAGGAGGCAATGGTGGTAGTGGAGGGAACGGAGGCCATGCGTCTAACCACGAGACTGTTGTCAAAACGGTTGTGAAGACCGAGGAGCCAGTGACTCGGACTGTCATTAGGACTGAACAGCCTGTTACTGTGACGAAACCTGCTCCCACAACCATATCAGTCATTCCCATAGGAGGCAACACCCAGGTCACCGTTACGATAACGGCTGAAGTGACGTCAATGGTTTTGCCGACGACTTCCTCTGTGACCAGCACAATACCATCAGCACCGGCTACGAGTGCAGCGACATCAGCAGCGATTACTTCAACTGCTTCTACAGTACTCGCTCCGGTCACATCTACTACCATCGTTCCTCCCAGCACATCCACAAGTAGCAATCACACTACATCCATGTATACTACACAGTCGACAACATCGGTGTCACCTCCGGTTCCGACCTCGTCAACTACCTGGTCCATACCCAGCTCCAATAGCACAACCCACACGTCAGCTTCTTACTCTACATCTATAGCAACGTCCTCAAATACCACTGCAGTCTCTGAAATCAGCACGGGCTCCTTCACTGCCAGCTCAGGGACGCTCATCACGACCACTGAAACTGCAGTGGTCCCCACAACATTCAGCACCAGTTTCATCACCACACTCGCACCCTCAACTGCGACATCCACGTCGTCGAAGAGCTACGATGACGGCCAGTGGCATACCACCTACCCACCATGGAACGGAACTGCTTCTTACCGCTTCCGACGCCATTAGGAGATTCTACTAATCTGGCAATGGATCCACAAACTGATCTATTGCGTCACGAATACAATCCGTTATTTATGTCTGTGAGGAAGTAATGAGGACCAGAGGAAGGGAGCCCGAGAGATTGTATATGAAGGGATTTGATGAAGCACGCGCATATAGAGCATGCGAACAAAATACATCAGATGGATAGAAAGCCACACGGCACTATGGAGGAGGTTATTGGAGTTCAGGAATCACAGCAAAATTTGCCTCCTTATGGCATACACCAACCCAAGGCAGCATGCACCAAGCGCTGGGGTGTGTTACCAATTTGTATCATGGATATTCTACATAAATGTAAACAATACAGAATTAATAAAAGATGAAGCTTACTTGTTTCCTGGCTGCACTGGTGATAATAAAATTGATCCACTCTAGTGAAGCAGCCGATTGTTGTTGACTTGTTAATCACATCGCGCAAGTACAATGCTACTCGCCTAGTATTATACTTCGCGCGGCTTGCTCAACAATATTAAGCTGCAGACAACCCTACCGCAAGTGGGACCTCTTGACTCTCCCCCGAAGCATATATTCTTTCCATCTCTGCTGAGCGAATCCCACAAAGGTGCGAATAGCCTCGAATCTTGTTTTACGATTGATCCGCAAACCTCCTCCAAATTCCGCCGGTCCATTAACTATTTCCAACATCCGAACGAGTAAGACATACAATGCAGTACCCAACATTGCCTGTAACGTCACCCACTAACCCAAAAGAAGAAGAAGAAGAAGAAGAAGAAGAAGAAGAAAATAAAGCCAACCCCAGACCATTCGCCTTGTTCGTCGACGGCCTTGGAAAAACCAGAAATCATGTTCATCCCGGCAGATATCCCTACGGCCATCAAAAGCAGCAGCACCGTCACCATTCAAGAGTCCCCGTCTGCAGAAGCACAGACTGTCATTATCGTGTCGCTTGTGGTGGTTTGTTCGCTGGCCCTTGTTCTGATGGGCGCAACGGTTTTGCTTGTCAAGCGCCGGATGAGGGAGTTGCGTGTTGGGAAGTGCACGACTGCTGGGCATGCCACTTGAATGCAGTGTGAAGGAAGACGGGGGGGGGGGGGGGGCCGGTAAAAGGAGAACATGGAGGCGGATGAAGTATGTGATTTCAACTGGATGTGTCGAGGGCGAATATGATGGATTTTCCGGAATGGTGTGAGGAGGGCATTTCGCGATTGGGCTTTACTGTCGAGCCGTCGCTCCTTTGGGCGCGCTGGCGATACTCCGTACATAGCGTACACGTACAAGCTGAGAAGTCCGCTTGAGTTTTCCTTCGCCGATTGCCTACATCCGATTTACTCGACAAAGCCGTGGTATCGTTTCCAGCGAAATTTAGACACGTATGCTGTACGCAGTAATTTTCAATGGAATAGTAAGCTGTGAGGTCCTTACCTCCAACCAGCCCGCTCAGCAATATCTCTCATAGGAACCCAGCCCGATGACCATGCACCTCACATCGTCAGACACATGTATATGCAGCAGCCAGGCACAGGTCCCGTAATATACGCACGAATGCACACCGCTGGTCCCCTGACTCCTAGTAGACATCGCGAGTGGATGCCCTTTGTCCCGAAAATGCCCAATCTGGCGTTTACACGTCTGCCGTCTGCCGTCCATGGTCCCCGGGTCGGGATGGTCCCCACGACTGGGCAGCAATTCACTCACCCGAAAGAAAGAAAAAACACCTTCGTCCAGTTACCCGAGTGAACATATAAATAGGCCGGGGAGGAATATAAACCCTCACCGTAAAATTATACTCTCAAAACACCAAACGAATAGTCTTCCCCTTGCATGGTATCTACAGCAATACAGTACTGCGCGTCCAGAATCACTCCATTCACAAACTTTATAACTATCCCACGTTCCCACTTACAGCAAACCCCGCCGCCGGCGAGCCCCACCTACCTTACAGCCAAAATGATGCACTACCATCCACAACGGCGCTGGTCAGCTTGTGCCATCATTTCCCTCCTCATATGCATATTTATATCGTGCTCCCATGCCCAGCAGCCGGAGCTCCTATCGCCAAGTTGGGCTGTTGCTGCTGCTGCTGCTGCTGCTCCTGTCAGCAAGATTCTTAGAAGAGCTGAAGCTGTGGGGTCGTCTTGCTCACAAGAGGGCCAGTGGAATTGCATGACCAGATCTTTCCAGCGGTGTGCCAGTGGACGATGGAGCGCGGTGTTGGATTGCGCCGCCGGGACGACTTGTTCACCTTCGGGGCTGACCACGGACTTCAGGGTCCAACACGATGGGAGTGTAGATGGTTCCGGTGGTGGTTCCGGAGGGAGGAGCACGGCCGGCCGGCGGAGTTTGGGGCTCAGATCTCGGATTCTTGTTGGCTTGGCCCTGCTGTTGAGTATGGGCTGCGGCGTAGCGTTATATAGATAGTTTCGTTGTTGGGTTGCTGTGTCGTTGTTCTTGGAGGGAGCAGAAGGTGGGAGTTGATGAGCTCGCGGCACAACTCCGCAGGTTGGCGGGATATCATCAACCAACGCCCTCATATGTATTCAGTAGCACAACCAACAACTAGCATACGCACAGTCAGTACCTCACCATAAGTTACTCCATTTATATAACACCCGCCCCCGCACGGCGAGCGGAGGCCATCACACGCCTTTTCTCTTACCGCGGCACCAGACAGCCTACCATCATGGCATCCAAAGGATCAATACTGGTTACCGGCGCCAACGGCGGTTTCGGCGCCGCGATTGTCGCACACATCCTCCAGACGCCAGGCCTGGCCACAAACCACACGGGAATCTACACTGTCAGGGAGCTAGACACGGCCAGCAAACTCCAATCGAAGTTGAAAAATGCACCCTCCGAGCATCACCACGTCACTCTGGGGGTGGATTTGGCATCCATCGCTAGCGTCAAGATTCTGGCTGCAGATACCAACAACCGCGTCGCCGGGGGAAAATACCTCCCATCAGAGCGTTCATTCTCAATGCAGGCTACCTGGATCAACTCGGTCTGGTAAGTGCCCGCCTGCTACATAACGTGGATGCTCTTCGATGTGAAGGATATTGGATTGATAGTCTTTGGTTAGACCTTGACGGACGACGGGCTGGACCCGACCTCGCAGGTGAATTACCTGGCCAACTTCATGTTGACCCTGCTCCTACTACAGAGTATGGATAAAGAACATGGAAGAATTCTCTTTGTCTGTAGCTGGTCACATGAGTTAGTTGAACCCCCC